>VMRN01000055.1:1772287-1826005 GCA_010277015.1 Poeciliopsis turrubarensis
AAAGTCTATCAGTGTTCATCAGTGTTCATCAGTGTTCATCAGTGTTCATCAGTGTTCATCAGTGTTCATCAGTGTTCCTCCAAAATCCATCAGTGTTCATCCATTGTTCATCAGTGTTCATCAGTGTTCCTCCAGTGTTCATCAGTGTTCAGCCATTGTTCATCAGTGTTCCTCCATTGTTCATCAGTGTTCATCCATTGTTCATCAGTGTTCCTCCATTGTTCATCAGTGTTCCTCCATTGTTCATCAGTGTTCCTCCAAAATCCATCAGTGTTCCTCCAGAGTCCATCAGTTCATTTATGTGTACCTGATCAGTTGTACATAAAAGCTGTCTTTGGTCTCAGGAGCCCTTGAAAAAATTCAAGACATGAAGTCCGGTCTGGACGACTGTCAGACATGCAAGGCCAATGCCGATGCCTAGTGCAAAGCACTTAAGTGGAGAAGTGTCCTTTAGTGGCTTGTCATCCAGCTCCTCTGTCTCTACGTCTTTTATCCATTCCTTTATGTTTAGGACTTTTTCTTCCAGATCCTGATGTTTTTTATCCAATTTGGTAAATTCTTTGTCTGCTTCTTGAAATTGGAAATCACCTAGAAATCTGAAGCCCACAAGTTCTTCCTCCATCTGCTGAATTTCATCCGGGGTCATTATTACAAACGAATCACAAACAAGCAGTGTCGATAGGAGAGCCTTGAACAAATGATCGATATTTTCCTGGCTGTTACTTGGAATTCAAGAATGCAGCTTTATGATGTCACTCAGAAGAACGTGATGTCACAAATCGGTGTAACTGCCTCAGCAGAACAAGTGGAAAACGTCTGAAGATTGAATAAAAACAATTTGTATTTTCTATTTCATATTGCCAAACTGGGAAAAAAAAACATACGAAAAGAAAACATCAATAACAGTAATCAATGAAAGCATGAATTGCTTTTGAGCCAGTGATATTTATCACATCATTTATAAAATGTCAGATGACAATTTTAGGATTGAAACTTAATCTGAGAGTTGCTGTTACTGAAATGTGTCTCGATAAAACACACTGTAACTTATCTAGGTGTTAAAATCTCCATAGGTCACAGGAACAGGTAATAATTTTGCTCTTGTTTGCGAGTCTGTTCAAAAGACATTCAACAGTCGGCAAGAAAGGGATTTAAGCAGAAGGAACGTTAAGGGCGCCATATGTTTTTTCACCAGTAGATGTCAGTAAAGCGCTTTGTTCTGATCTGGACAAGATTCCCTTGAAGTTTTTTTTTCTCTTTAGAAATACTCCACATAAAATAATAATAATAATAATAAAAACAATAATAATAATAAACTGTGCTTTTAAATTCTGTAGCAGAGGGTTTAAATGTTTTGACATTTACTGTCTAATCAAATATTAAAAATTAATCGGATTAAGAGTTTTCAAGAAAAAAAACAATTTAAAAATAGAACTGTCATGTGGAATATTTTCCCAAATCATCTCTTCAGCAAACCAGGGTGCATAAATTTGTTGTTGTGTTGTATTTTTTTCAGTTAGAAAACATCCAGACAAATTAGCTAAGTTCCATCAGCAGTTACATAAATCATTACTACTGTGTAACTGGGTTGATAAAAATACTAATTTGATAAGCCAGTTACTCGATACTAATTGTGAATCAGTGACCTGCGATCAGGAAATTATGGAAATATAATATTTGATGATAAAATAATTGGGGCACTGCCATAGCAATGCATAACGAGGCAGTGACAAAGTCACAGACTCCATGCATTGCATGGCAGGCACCTATTAATCTTCACCCAATAGAATGCCTCTTTATTATTGGGGCCCTGCCCATAGCAATGCATAAGGAGAGCAGTGACTGACTTTATTTTAACCAACCATTGTTACACACAGGATTAGTGTGACAATTTTAAATTAAGCTTCATGAAAATTTCAAAATAAAAGCCCTGACATTCTTTTATATCACGTAACTGCCCTCTTGGGCTTTATGTGACTTTTTTAAGAAAACCACTGTTACACTATTATTTTGGACATTTAAAATGAAGCTTATTGAAAATTTCAAAATAAAAGCCTTAAGATTCATCTGTGGCTAATGCAGCGCCACAAGGCGCTGCAATGATATTCGCTTGCATCATTGTTTTCCCTCAAGTTTGGGCTTTAGCACAAACATTAGCATTTCACTGTCCCCAGTAGTACACTGCACTAGGAAAACATTATCTTTATCTCTCAGATTAGGGCTCTGCCTTGCTAAGGCAGAGCATTAGCATTAGCCTTTTACCTTAAATGAGGTATTAGCTATTTCTCTGACTTATCACCCATGTTTAGAGTACTGAATGGAGTAAGTCATGCTTGTGACTCTCCATTTCCTATTGATGACATTGCAGCTTTCTTTAGCATTGATGCTAATGTTAAGCATCAGAACGCTGGATGCAAATCCGACGGGCACACTTTGGCAGGGCCCCGGTTAAATTTCTTCAGGAATTTTCTAGTTTAGTTTAATATTTTCTCAAGGCTTCACGTTTGCTTATCTTTTTTTTTTTTTTTTTTTTTAACCACCATAAAGCACTTTGTGTTACACTTTACAAATCATTATAATTTACAAAAAGTTTCACTGGTAATAGCTTGATTATTACAAATACGTTACTGATACCATTTACTTATCTTCGTTTTGATAGACACACAGTAGCATTCTGGTGTTTTTTATAGAATAAAATGAGTACAAGAAACTTTAACAGATTAACTTCTGGGAGAAAAATCAATGTAGAAATCTGATACCTCTGCTGATCGTACTCTATATCAGCAAGTGCATCTATTTTAAGGTGAATAAATACATTACTAAAACAGTATTTGCGTGCAAGTTTTGTACAGCAGAAAGCTCAAAGCTTATTGAACAGGGCGAATGGGTTTGGATGTGACCAAACCTGCATGGTATCACTGCCCACGCACAAATAAAATTTTGTTTTTGCTGCCGGTCGCTGTCAATTATTTATAATTGGCTGCTGACTTGGCTCTGTTGACAACACACGGATCTGCCAAATGGTTTCACCCGGTGTCTGTTGGACAATATGTTACTCATCTGTGTATAGCCAGCTCATGTTTTAAAGCAAACACAAAATATGAAGGCGTTTGGTTGATCCATGACAGATAGGATTTCTATGCACAATTAATCATTTTTATTTCAACTTCCAAATCCAACTATAAAAGTCAACATGTTTTAAAAAGGAAAGCAAATGTGCCTTTTTACATGAAGGAAGAATATTCTGTATCACCCTTCTCATCTTCAGACTTAATAAAACTCCCATAAACTGATATGTACTTCAACCACTTTAATTTAATTGATTTGACCAATTCTACATTTGGTTTTCTGTGATGGGAAAAGTTGCTAACATTCCTACTCCTGCTGTGAGTGAGTCGTTCGGAGAGCGAGAGTGTGGATGAACTTGGACTGACCGGGCTTTTCACGCCAGTTCTCTGCTTTTAAGCAGGAACGCACACGGCACTTTTCAGGGCTTCTCTGCATGAGCGTCCAGCTCTCGCCGCTGTCACGTTCGGCTGCCTGCGCTTGTTTATCAACATCACCGAAATAGAACTTCAGCTCTGAGCCCATGACGTCATCCAGGAGATAGGGTTCACGCTCAACCAAACCGAGCTCTGCACGGCAGCCTGAATGCGAACATTTTCCACGATCCGCTCCAGCCCGTCAACACGCAAACACTCCCCCCCACCCCCCACTCGTCCGCGCGCAGACACAGAGACAGCCAGCGAAAGACTGGAAACCATTAGGAAGGTGTATGGCGCGCTAACAAGACTGCATGATTACTAGCATTATGCAACCATTGCTAGACTGGACAGTCTGCTTCCAAGACGCACAAGAGCCCAAAGCACTTTCTACTTTATGATACATGGTGTATAGACACAGTAGGGTCGAGGATAGCATTATGTTACGCAAAGGGGACAAGTGAGACAGGCCCAGTATCAGCTTGTTCAAGCGAGGCCAAACACAGCGTAACCCATTAGCATCCGCTAGCTTCAAACCAAATTGTTGACTACTTAGAGAGCCCGCCATTGGGGGCAATTTAAGGAGAAAAAACGGGACCTACCTGGTCTAAATTGTCATCACTAGCACTGTCTTCAGAGTCAGAGTCAATCACGTTTCGAACTTTCCGCTTCTTAACATTCACCATGATTTGCTACGCGGCTAACCTGCTAGCTGCGCCTGTGTCGTCAAAGCGGTTGAGATTAGCCACTGATGCTACTTGTCTTCTTGGTTCAAAGGCAGGACGGAGCATGCGCGCACAATCGCTTTACACCAAGAGCTTGTATATACTGGAAAGAATTAAGGAAATAACACAAAATGTGTCATTTTACTATATTCATTTCATATTCTGAAAGCTTTAAAAATATTTGTGATAGAAAAAAAAACACACGGACAAAAGGACACTGAGAACTGAGAGGGGAACTAAAGGTTAGTGAATGCGCCAGTCAGGACGGGAATCTACAGTGCAACAGAGCTGCGTTCAAGAACTACCAAGGCCGCTGTTACAAAACCACGTGACTTTCACAGTAGTTCTCGTTTATTACGCAGGTTGTCAGCGAAGGGATTCTGAACGTAGCTCCCCAGTGTCTGCGCAGATGGTGTTTCCTGTGCGGACAGAGTCAACCTTGAATTCATCCCTGACTGTTAGTAGCTTTTAATACCTGTATTGAATTGTTTTGTTGTACTGTCTGTTCCATCAATGCAGTCGGCCTCTGGTTGGACCACTTACAACGCGGAAAGAGTGAGCGAAAAAGACATTTTCCTTCGTACGTGACGGGTTTACACATGTGTGCGTGTTCCAGGAAAAATACCGGCGGTGACCAAAAAATTGTGAGTTTTTGTTGAATTCAGATTGCTGTGAAGAGTGATCAGATGGCGTGCATTTAAGTGCAAAGCTCATGAAAATGAACCTGATTGCAAAACTAACTCGCAATCAGTCGAACTGCTTGGATTATCTCACATTTGTTTACTGCCAGTGTTGTTTTGAGCGGAACCAGAAGAGAAGGACTGTTGCTTTAAATGAGAGAATTGCTTGAATTCCATCTACTTTTGCTTAAATGTAAAAGGAAGCTGTTGATTTTGTTCATAATTTAACTATTTATTGAATAGACATTTGATTTGTCTGTGTGGACAAAAACACAAGGTCGTGGTGAACTTTATCCATTCCCTAGTAAAAACCTCTGACCTTTAAATCTAATTATCCATAGACTGAGTTGGAGGGTTACATTGTTCTGTTTTGTAATGTCATTTTTTTTCACTAAGCACTGGAACTATCAAACAATAGATGCCGGGAATAATTTAGGATGTTTGTATGAAAAGAGCAGGAATAAAACATTAAGAAAGGATGTCACTTGATTCTAGTTTGTACTTTATTGCCAACATTGATCTCTCGCTGCTATAGTTAATCTCTGGCTTTTATTTGCTTTTATATGCTTCATTTCTGTTTTTACCAGCAAAATCCGGATAGACAGAAGAAAAACAGTGTAATGTGCAGAGCCATAGAAACTGTGGAAAGTGAACTGCAAGTCTGTGTTTATTTAATTTGCTATTAGAAATCAATCAATCTTATTTGTATATCACATTTCAGCAACAAGGCAGTTCAAAATGCTTTGCATCATACAACTAACAGTCACCGATTGAGAAACCATCAATAAACATACACAATAATACACATACGAGAAAAGTAAATATCACTACACAAATAGAAGTCAAAATTTGTATTTTTATGCAAGTGAATAACTAGTTCAGATGTGATGTGGACATGACAATATCATACTAATTCATACTTGCTAAAGGCAGAAAAATAAGAGCTAGTGCGTATAAAAACAACTCGTACATGCTTTGGGTTGATGAAATGTACCACAAATCAGCTTGTCTTAGTTTAATGTGTTGCAAATAAAGACATTCATTAAATTCTGCCAGTAGTTCTCTGTAACTCCAGCTTACTGGAACCATTTCCTGTCATCCTTCCCAACAGAGACTCATCCAGATCGCACATGTTCCTTCCGAATATCTCGCGCGTCCCTGCGACCGGGCTCCTGCGCTCCTTCGCGCCTCTCGCCGCGCCCAGTAGAGCTTTGACTGAGATGGGCTACCGGCGGCCCGGCCAGCCCAGAGAGGACAAGCCCCCGTGGTGGAGGGCCAAGTTCGACCTCTTTAAGGGTCTGAAGGGCATGAAGAGGCACTTCAAGCTACTGAAGGAGGAGTTCTCCGGCGAATTTGTTGGTCCGACGGGCAAACCCATCATCGTGCACATCCTGGAGCAGAACCGGGTGTTGTGGGAGTTCAGGGGCCCCCAAAGCCTTCAGGACTGGACGATTTCCTGCGATAGGGAGATCGGAGGCAAAAGCGAGATTTACCTGAAGGTCGGAAGGAACAATGAAAGCTGCCTTCTGTACGGGAAGCTTTGCTCCGATCCTCCTAAAGACGGGGAAACGCGCTACAGCGGATACTGCACCATGCGTGTCAAGCAACATCTGGTTGAGTGCTGCGCCTCCGTCTCTCTCTCTTTCTCTCTCTGTGTTTCAATTATTTCATCGCTTTTAGGTCCACATGGTGACGAACCACAGGCTGAAACATTTCCTCTCCCCTAGGGTTCGTTTGACAGGAAGAAGTATTACGACTGGTCCAACTTCAACACCCTCCACCTGCGGATCCGGGGTGACGGCCGGCCGTGGATGATCAACATTATATCAGAAACCTACTACTCTCACCAGAAAGATGACATGTACAGCTACTTCCTGTACACCAGGGGAGGACCCTACTGGCAAGATGTGAAAGTAAGGACAAGTAAAGTGTGACGTTTGAAGTCAGAGATGTCCAAGCTTTTTTGCCACGAGGGCCAAAATTGGCAATTTGAAAGCACTTCGGGGCCACAAAAATTTTACAGGAGATATGTGTTTTATAGCATGGTAAAGTAAGGTTAGTAATAATATTACCTTCAGTTGTTAAAATATTGTAACTATCAAATATACCTTGAAAGAAATTTGGCTTTGTAATTGAACGCCTTGAATTTGGGCCTCTGTCTCTTTAAGAAACTCCTGCTCCTTCTGACGCTCCACTACAACAAAAACACACTTTTTGTGCCATTTTCTTATTTTATTTGCACAAGTTTAAACTAAAAATCTAAAATTTTATTTAAATTAACAACAACAGAGAAATGGATCTGCATATCGCTGTAGAGGCGAAACATAGAAATAGTTTTTGTACGATTGTGTGATTATCAGACAGTTTCCAACTTTTTGTGGTTGATTTTCTGGAGATGATTTTGAGTAAAAGCGGGACAATGTTTGAGGTTTGAGTTACTCCAAAGCTAAGACAGATGGCGAAACATGACTAATTATTGGGACATGATTTTTTGTTCCTCATTAAAAACAAAAATAATCTGTTTAAACAAAAAAGTCCATACAAAAAGAAAGTGTCCGTCTGCAGCAACCACCTTAGAAAGATTCCAGATTTCCTGTTATAGAACTGAAGTCAATCTTAGAAAAATTTAGTCCTTTAAATACAAAACAGATTTTTTTTTTTTTTCATTGCTTTATTGGTCAGTCTTTAGAATATAACCCAACCATAACCTTACTGAAGGCAAGTTGTCAAAATGGTTAGTATTGACATGATCACTAATGATCAAAGTAATTATTTCGATCCTTACATGTAGGATTGTTTCTTTCACCGTTTATGAATTAACTTAAAACTAGTTTTTATATTTTTAACAAAACTGTGGTACTATCAATGAGCAATTTGTTCTTGGTTGGTGCAATCTACCAAGTAACCATTTCTAATTTAACATTAAAGTGTTCACAGCAGCTGAACTTTATATCCAAATGTGGATTTTTGGGAGGATTTTTATGATCTGGGCCAGTCGCTGAACACGATTCTCCTTTCCAGATCCCGTTCTCCAAGTTCTTCCTGGCTCATCGGGGGAGGATACAAGATGACCAGAACCACCTCTTGCTGGACCAGGTAGCTTCAACTTCAAATTGGTATAAAATTCATAAAAATTTTAAGACATTTTTTTATGAATTTCTTGTTTTATTTACAGATTAAGTCCATTGGATTTACTCTTGGAGACAAAGTAGATGGTCCCTTCCAGCTCGAAATCGATTTCATCGGCGTGTGCAAAGATCGCGCACACACTGAGGAAGTTGCATACGAGAAGTACAAGAGGAATCCTGAAGTTTGAGAGTTCCCGCAGCGCAGCATTCAAGCAGGACATAAGGACTTGTGACAAGACTTTTTCCCCTCCATCTGTACATTTAGGACAACAAGCCTGGTAAACTAAACAAATATATATACTTTTAAAAAGGTTTTAAAAGTTCTCATCCTTTGTATGCAGTTTTCAAAATAAACCATAAATTAATTCATTTATAGCACTTACATGTATTGGAAAATATAAGTGTACAATACAGAAATATTTTCCTACTCCACAGGAATCCCACTGATGTTCTTTAAAGAGGAATTATCACAGAGATTAAACTATTTTTTTTTTCTCCTCATGGAAATTTTGAATTTTATTACAAAATTCAATAATAAAGCATCACAATTAAGAAAAAGGCTTTACATGTCAAACATCTTTTTGAATCAATGTGTGGGCTATTCAAGGTTTTCCATTCAGAACAATGTAAAAATAAAGCATATAAAAACTGTTGTTAAAAATTTACATAAACAAGAGTTTCTACTTGACAGCAGAGAAAATGGAAACAAAGCTTTAAAGCAAACATCGCTACAAATAAAGCAGGTTGGAGAAAATATTGGAGCTTTTCTACGACGTCAAAACATTTGCACCAAAAAGCATCACGCTTTCCCAATGGCCGTCATTTTGAAGAATAACTCCGTCTACGTCATCACAAGTCCTCTCCTCGCCCCGAGCATGTTTTCTTTTTTTTGCTTCCGATTCTCCATTTGTCTGGTTCGCCGGTCCTCCCTGAAACAGGCCAGATCATCATCAGGAGGAGTTGGACACATACAGACTAAGCTTGCAACATTTGTTACATTTTCAGCTGCAGGGGTTTGTTTCCACGCTGCACCATGTCAAACAATCCAAACCGTTTGGAAAAAACCTCCTCTCCTGTGGTGGCGCTGTAACAAGAACCACTAAATAAAACGACATGTAAACCTCAGAAGAAGACGCGGGACGCAACTTCCTTCTTCACAAAATGTAAGCAAGGAGCGATCTGCATCAGATTTGAGCAGTTGTAGAAGTTGTAGAGCTGAAAAGGACTACAGCGCAGGGCATTCTGGGTAAATACAACCAAAACAAACGCAGGTATCTGATGCTAGCGGGAGAAATGGCTCATGGTAAAAGAGAAATCCTACAACCTCTTAAGAATGAGGCTACTGCTTTTTTTGTTTTTATTTTGAGAAGAAGGAAGTCGCGTCAAACATGAATGCATGAAATGATTCATGTGTCTGAGTTGCACTTTTGTCTTCTGTGAAGGTTTTTGTTTCCTTCAGTTCTTGGTGCAGCGCCACCACAGGCGAGGAGGGCAACAGGTTTTTCAACTCGTTGGGATCGTTTCACAGAGCACTGTCAAAGGAACCAGCAGCTGAAAGTGTAACAAATGTTGCGACTTTGGCCCCCAGATCATGCAGTCTACCAGACTATCAGGTGTAAAAACCCCAGAAGATCATTAAAGATTCCTTCAACACTTACCTTGACTGGATTTTGGGCTGTTTGTAACTTTCTTGGCGAGGATTGGCAACCGTAGACTTGTTTCCTGCTGCGTTTTCCTTGACGTCGCCGAAAGGTTTCAGTTTACCTATGAAGTAGTCAGGCAATCAATAACAAGTCAAGCATTAAATGATCGTGTGCCGCATTCACAGACCTAAACATGAGGAATGTTTAGTACCTCTGTGGGGCTTGTAGGTGAGGGGACGCGACAGGCTCGCCTTCAGGTCGAAGGCAGGTTTCTTTTGGGTTCCAGGCGTTCCTAAAGCACTGGTGTTACCGGTGAAAATGAAGGGTCCTTTTATAGGAGAGAAGATGGATGCCTTTTTAAAATTCTGTAAACATCAACAAGTACCGCTTCAAAATGTACAGTATCTTGAAATAGTTCAAGATTTGCGTAACTAATTTCAGACACAGCCTTTATTTCTTTTCATTTTGATGATCATGGCTAACGGTTTCTGACAACAAGGAGTGTAAATTATGGCTGCAACGATTTAGTAGTTTATTCTGATGATTACTTAGACAAAGAAATTTCTCATTTAACTACTTAAGCCTTTTTTATGCAAGATTAGAAATACTAAAAATCTAAACAAAATTTTCAATTTCCTTTTTTAAATAAGACATGCAATAACACAGCCTTCCTTTAGCGAATGCTTAATCATTTGTTGCAAAGGTTAAAACAAACAGCATAGTTTGAATATTTTAGGAGTAATCGATTAATAATATTATTTTATTCTTTTTACAGCATTAGAATCGGGTGAAGCCAAAACCGCCGCTTGAGTAGATCTGGGTGTAAAAGATTTACACACAAAGGTCTTTGTTTTTAATCTTAAATGCAAAATGTGTATTTCTTTTTGTACATTTTGAGGTCAATTACTGCTCTGAACATGCTATTCTTTCAGCAAATTGCCTTTTTTGAGTCTGTATACTCCAGTTAACATTTAATTGATTACTAAATTAGTTGACAATTATTTCAACAATCAATTCTTGACAATTAATCTGATGAATCGTTTCAGCCCTAGTGTCAATCACCTGCTGTATTGCGATATATCGATTTGCTCAGATGACGATACAATGGTTGCCGTTATTGTGACCTCAGAGGAACCAGCTGATTGCCTCCATGCCACGCTGCATTGATGCAGCATTCGAGGCCCAATCAGCTATTGAGGGCACAGAAATGCACACACTTTTTGAAATCCTGACATTTCTGTTGGAAATATTTCCTCATTGACGTCATACAACATTTTTATTTTCCGAGACGCGCCGTTTTGAGCTTTCATCATCTACAAGCCAGAGTCACCAAAACTGCAAGAAATACAGGTTTGAAATATTCCACTGTTTAATAAATCGATATAATACGAGTCTTAATTGTTAAAGAGCGCCAAAGGAAAATACAAATAAAAAAAAACAAACACTACTTTTTCACAAAACTCAAATTTTAGAAAGTCTACTCATTTTCAAGATCATCTGATGAAGTGAAATTACCTGGAGTTTTCTGGGCAGATAAAGCTGAAGACTTGGCGCCGGTCGGCTTTCCTGCCTCTCCAATCGGTTTTTGAGGGGTACTGGAGGCGACGCATGGCGACATCCGTGCTGGCGTCTTCACCAGCGACCTCTTGAACTCATTATCGAGTGTCGCCTCCGAGAATCTAGAGAGATTTTTTTAACAGCAACGCATTAAGGATTCAGTTCGATAAAGTCAGCTGCAGCACATTTCGAGTCACTGTCAGCTTTAATGCAAGTTAAACATACTTGACTCTACTGTATTTATGCTGGTAAATTGGAGAAAGGTCAAAGGTGGCTCACCGGACATTAACCCTGCGAGCAGAAAGGACAGAGGGTCTGAACTGACCATCTTCTTTTTGAGCAGGTTTTTTTGAAGGGATTTTACTGACTGAGAGCAAAGTGTGGCGACGCTTCTCCTCGGCCGGCGTCTTGCTGCCGGGGACGGGGCTGAACATGGTGGAACGAGCCGAATCCTTCTGCAGGACACAACACACCGATCAACAGAGCCAAAAAAAAAAAAAGGTCCTCAATAAACAGCGCGCTGCAGAACTAGTCATGACCCTTGACCTTTCGCACATCGTTACATCCACAAACGTGTATTTTATTGGAACGGAGTTGGACGGAGACAATTGTTTCTCTCGGGCTGTGAAACTATTAATCGTGACGAATTGATTCTTGAAATAATCAGCAACTAATTGAGCTGGAAAACATATTGGGAGCAGTAATCAAGTCAAAGCTGGTCAAATGTGTACAAATTTTGCATTTAAGATAAGAACATTCGACTGTAAATATGTTCTATTTAAAACCCATGTGCCATTGTTTGACCTTCACCTGGTTCAAGTTCAAATGCTACATCAGTGCATCTTAGACAATTAAATGTTTTTTTAAGATTTTAAAAGAATTGAAGAATTTTCCCCCCCATTTTTTTCATGCATATCTAATAGGCATAACAAATAAGTGCAAGAGGCTGAATGAAAAATCTGTAGAATGTGCCAATTAGAAAAAAATAAATAAATAAAAATCTGCCTGATTAATCATCAGAACGAAAACAATAGTTAGTGGTGGCTGTGATTGTCCTTTGGAAACACTTTAAAGTATTTCTTCATTTCTAAATTTTAATAGGCTTGACTGAGATCTAGTCAACCTGAACCCATTTCAACTGAAACACATAATCCAGGTCTGCAAGGGAACAGTGCATCACTTTCCTTCCACTTTACAATAATGCGTCGATCCAGAAAATCTCAATACATCAAAGTTTATGGTTCTGATGCAACAAAACGTGAACATGTTCAACTGGTTTAATTTTTTCCCCAGAGGTACTGGAGTGTGCATTTAGCATTACAGGCCAAATCTTCAAATTACTCACCTTCAGGTCTTTGACTGGATTTTTGTACGTCTCCATCTGCTTGGTCTTCCTCTGGACGTAGCTGTCAATGGACTCCATCTTATTGAACTGGGCCTCATGGAGCTTTTTAAAGTCTGGTTTGGAAATTCACAACAGTTACCTTGAAGGGTTTGAAAGGATTATCGCTTCTCATTTCTCCACAAGAACAGCGAATTAGGGGAGGAGAGAACTTACTAGGAGTTGTGGGCTTCAACAAAGTCTTGCTCTTCTGCTGGAGACCTCGGTAACGAGGGATCCTGCCTCCTTTTACCAGCTTCAGTGCCTTTTCTGTATGAGAACCAGACGACGGGAACACATTCATCTCTGAAAGAAACATGCTGTTTAAAGTGAACTCTACCCTTATAAATAACCATGGTTACCAGTATCAAGCTATACAGCACTCTAAGGAATCACAGTTCCGTTATAGCTAAAAGAATTGGTCATACCTTTTTTCCATAAAACAAAGAAGACAAAAAAAAAAATTAAAGAATGGTTGCAAAAGTACAAAAGTGTTGCTGTGTAGCTGGAAAAAAAAAAAAAAAAAAAAAAAAAGAAAATAGGTCACACATGGAAAGTCACAATGTGGGGATAAATAAGATTCACACATTCTGGTTAAAGTGATAGAAGGTTTTTTTTTTGTTTTTTTTTTTCCAAAACCACATTTGACAAATACGAGCAGCCACTGCCTGCAAATCACACAACTAATGTTAGCTTGTTATACTTGTGGCTCTCAAAGAGGGGGAAAGCAAAAATATATATTAAACGCAGACTTTAATCTACAAATATTACTGCACAATACAAAGTTAATACAAACTAACTGTAGATCTTTGCAAAACTATCATATTTTTAAAAAATATTTAAAAATTTATAGTAATAATTTTTTTGCAATAGTATGAATAATTGTGGCTTTATTCTTAAAAAAAAAAACGCAATTTGAAATGTACTGATCGAGCGCTTCCTCGCCAACACTTATTTTCAATGTCCTTTGCTGTCTGACCTTCTGGTTGGCTTTTTTTAATTTTAAGAATTACTATACAAAGCAAAAGAGGCGGATTTCAGCTCTGCTGATCGAGGTTGTGGCTTTTAATCTAACAAAACGTGAAGGAATCACTTTGTTTTATGCATGTAATGGCCCTATGAATTTGATTGCATTCAAAAAATAAAAGTGGTTTAAAGCACAAGCTGTCTCCTGCGGGGTTAGAAGAGTGGAAGATCTTAGTTTGGATGCATTTAATGGACAGAGAGAAAAAAAAAAGAAGAAATAACTCCAATGTTACTGGATTTATCATTCACCACTCAGACCCCATAACGGGAAAAACACTTAAATCTGTGTCTCTACAAACAGAACATTTTGGTTTAGAATCTCTTTAGTCCATGTCTGGTTCTAAGGTTCTAGTCTTTCTCAAAAAGCTTTACTGACCTGTTTCAGCAAGCACAGGAGCTTTATCCTCAGAGTCCAGCTGCAGCTGGGGCTCCGCTTCCTTCATCTCAGGGTCTTTGTCCAGGGTCACCTTCCTTTTCTTCTTCTCCCCTGCACTGCTGCAACATCCAGCTGGGTCAGCAGCCTAGAAAAGTGAGGGGGGGGGGGGGGAAGCATAAAGGAAACTCAATAAGGAGAATAGAAATCCGAGAGCAAGTCACTGTTACAACCTCATACCTCAGCAGCATCAGTGATCTTCCTCTTGCTGCATTTTCCTCTCCCCCGACGTGTGTTCACAAACACATCCTTGCTAGAAGCATCATCTGCAGTCTCCTGGCCGCTGTCTGAAGCTGCGTTTTCATCTACTCGAACCTTTAAAAATCAAAATTAAAGAACAGGAGTAAACATAAAGGATTACCCCCGATAGTGTTTGGTGTGGGGATTGCTTTTGTGGCACTAAAGTAGTTCCGTGTCGGGTTACCTGCGTTTCCTCGTCGTTTTTCTTTTCCTTTTCATAGTGCTGCTGAATGGCTCTCAGGAGCTTATCGGCCTGGAGAAGGAGATTAATGTTAAACGCGCTTTAACGCGGACAGTTCGCGTTGAAGCTAGCAAACCTCTGCCGTTGGCGTCCTCGGTCGGAGCAAAACACGTCAACGTACCTTCATGTTTGCCTTCAGCCCCAGCTCCTTCGCGATGCTTCGCAGCTCCGCGTACTTCTTCGAGCTCAAATCCATCTTCATCTGCTGCTTTTCCACTTCAAGACGCGTCTCAGCTCACTTTGTTTGTTTGGGTGTAGGTTGGGTCTCCACACCGCTTTCTCCCAGATTCCTCGGCGCCCGACGGTTGAAATCGCCTCCGATTCGAATCACAGCCAGAGGAGCCACCCGATTGGCTCTCGCCTTTGACCGGATGCGACGCACAGCCAATCAGATTCAACGTGGATAAAAAATAATAAAAAAAAAGGTAGTAAATTTGGTTGACAAAGTGTAAAAGAAATACAGTTATTCTACATTTTTAATCTTCAAATTAAATAATCTGATTCAAAATTTATTTATTAAACTTCAGCTCATTTTAAGTTAAATCCTCTGTTGTTTTAAAATTAAACACATTATTACTGTTATAAGTTATGGTTCTTGTGGTGCAGCATCATAAAATTATTGATTAATGGACCTTACCAGAGGGCAGCGAGCAAGGGGTGAAGCTATCTAGGTTTTTAACATCCATCGTGGTGAAACGCTGGACGATGTCCATCTTAGCCATTGACTGACTTCTGTTCCTGACCGATATTGTTTATTATTTATTTGTGTGCTGATCCGGGACGAGCTACTGAAAAGCTTTCAGTAGCTCAATATCTTGTGATAAAATAATAAGAATTAAATTAAATCATTTCATTTTTCTTCTGTTTTTTTTTTTTTTTTTTTTTTTTAACCACTGACTTTGTTTTCTGATATTGAATCCAGGGCATATTATTAATTATATTATTGTAATTATTCATATAAAAATATGTATGAGTTTAATTCTGATTATTTTGATCTGTCTCAACTCTTTAATACAAACATATGACATTAAAATGTCATTTAAACATTATTACTTTCCACCCCAAGGTATTTTTATGTTTTAACAGACATGGGCGTCTTTAGAACTAAAACTATACTATATTGACAGCAAGTTGTGACTGGAGATGAGTGTCTCAATCGGTTTTTAGGGTACATTAAAATTCACGAGTTTAATAAATAGAACAATATCTTGATCCCCCACACGGTGGCAGTGTTGCACCACAGGCCTTTCACGGTCAAACCAACACAGGACGTGACGTATTCTCCTTTCCGCTGTTGGTTCAAACACTGCAGCGCGGGCCAGTCGCCGTTTTCATGCTGTGTATCCTGGTATAATGGAGTTTGACGACAGTCTGGTCGTGGAGCGAGTCGACGATTTAAACACGACATTACAACCGGAACATTTAATGACGCTCCACTGTGCGCAGTGCAACGCGGTCTTGGCGGATTCTTTAGGGCTCTGCGGGGAGCTGAAATGCGTCGACTCCGTCATGTGCATGCGTAGGTTCTGTTTACGTTTTGCAATGCAGTCAACGCAAGTAGTTCCGCAGTTATTGTTGGCCAGTTTGCTTGTGGAGATTAAAGTATTGTTTATTACTGCTGCTATCATTTAAAACAACAAAAAAAGAAACAAATACCGAAATCGTATTGCTAATGACAGATTTTATCGCTCGACAGAAAGTATCGACTTTAAGTATTTTGGTCATTTTGATTAGTTGGAGCCCATTTCCTTTCTGATTGAGGTATAGTTATGTGTAAGTTTTTCTCTCCCTCAGGAGTAACCAATGACGTGGTTGTGAGTGGATCTATGGAGTCGGTTCATAAAGGGGAAATGGCTGACTGGTGAGGAAAAGCAAAAAGAATTTCCACTGACATAAAATCACACTGGGTTGACTCTAGTTGACCCTTTTCCTTTAACTTCTGAATGTTATTAGTTCGAAGTAAAAGTTGTTGAATTCAGATGGATGCCAAATAATTCAGATCAATTTAAATAACAGCTGAAAATGTAACATTTCATCCACTTTACAATTTATTATTTACTTGTAATTTGGTAATGTAAATATGTTAAAGAGGCTACGAATAGTTTTGCAAGGCATTTTATTTTATGTTTTTTTTTGCTTTTGAACAAGTGTTCATGCACCACTGGAGACATTTTTTTTTCTTTTTACCCAGTTGAGTGGAGCGCCATGTTGGACGAGTCCTCTTCCCATCATCTTTAACCACTTCTGTAGGGTATTTCATAATTCTTTTTTTCTTTTTGGCTAAATTTCTTGCATTTTTCTGGTTCCTTTCAGCATTTGCTCCATTCTGAAATGCCGTTTGTGCAGCAGCGTCGTGGGGAAACACGTTCACGCCGCTCCTTCGCATCTGGCTGCTACTCGCTCCGTCTTTCTCCTGAGCAAAGCCAAGATGAGCTGGTGAGCAGCTCTGCATGTTGTCCCTGTCAAGCTACCGAGCGTGTTGCGTGAAGAGCGAGTCACTCTTTCCGATTCATTGATTTATAAAATGTCTGCACCTGCAGTTACATTCTGGACAGCAGCTCAATGGTGAAGGCCTCCTCTCTCTCGTTTGAGCTGAAGCCTCTTCAGGAAACGGTTGATGAGGTGAGGAAAGCAAAAACCAAACGACCCGAGCCAACTGGGAACACCAACACGCACTTTGACAGGATTCCTGCTCTTGTAGACCTTTCCGGTTGATTATAGTACCTTAAATTAGTTTGAGCTAATTTCACCCGACAAAAGGTGACGGAAATGCAGCCTCCAAATTGCACTTCAAAAGTTAAGCGAAGGTGACTTTAAAAATGAGACGCCGCTTCCATTTTTAGTAAAAACTTGCAGCAGTTCTGTCCTTTTCTCTGCAGGCAAGGCGGCAGTGTGAAGAACAGCTGGATCTGATGGCACACACCTGCAGCCAGCTGGCTGGCATGAGTGTGAACCTCAGCAGTCGGAGCAGGAAGTGGCGTTCGTAAGATGTTTGGAGTTTGTGCTGTATGTGTGTTTCAAGCATTTCGCTTTTTTTTTTGTTTTGTTTTTGATGATGATTCTGGATGCTGTTAGGCTGCACATGTTCTGTGTTCTTTTTTTTTTTTTTAAGCTCATAATGTACCTTTCTTTGTATCAAACTGATGATGAATCTTTTTTTTAAATTAATTTTTCACTCAAGTTCTGCTACACCTACTTGTACATTATATATATATATATATATATATATGTTGTTTTATAATAAATTTGAGTGTGATAGCCTTAATTTTTTTTTTCATATATTGCATAGCCAGTAGTAATATGTTAGAAACCCCCTAAAATTCAAATTTATTTATTTTTTTTATATCAAAAGCATAATCTCACCGAAAGGGCAAAAAAAAAAGGTCCAACCTTTATTTTAAATACAGCAAGGGTGAAAGGAATAACACATGAAAAAGAAAAAAAATCTTTTAAGAAGCTTCCCAGGACCTTTGTAAGAGAAACAGCATCACAGGCATTGGGCATGTGACGCTTTCCCATTTGTTTCAACCGAGGAAATGATGTTTAAAAAAAAAAAAAAACCCAAACATCTCCACCAATCCCTTTACTGTAAATGTAACAAAGTCTTGAGGTCCCCACATCTGCCCTTTTAAAACCTATTCACATGATGCTTGCTAAACTGTTTTGTGTGCATAGACCACTTGAAAAATTAAATGTACTTTCTTTAAATTAGCTAGTAAAAATGTGCAATGAGCTGCATATAGGAGCCAGGAATTTGGATCATCCTGGGAGTTCTGCAAGGGAAATAAAGGTTGGATTTTTTTTGTTTCTTAAAGTCTGCTGGGTCGCAAAGTAAATGTTACGAGTTAAATATGAATGCAAACATCCAGCTTTAGTTTATGAATCTCATCGGCTGACTAAGCAAAAATTCTTTGGTATAATTGAATAAAAAATAATAAAACCTGGAGTACTTTTCCAGCTTTAGCTTTGTCTCAAATATGTTTTGCTGCTCATTTTCGAAGCGTAAAGGAAACAACACAATTCAATTGGCACCATGCTGCTGTTTATTGCTTAATTTTTTCTGATACAGATTGATTTATTATTTTTTAATTCATTTTTTACAAAACCAGACAAGAGGCGTACACATATTAGGCATGCCCATTTCCTCCCTCTGTAGTGCATAGTTCCTATACAGCCCACCATCTCAGTGGAAAAGTTGAGCAACAAAGTAATTTCAGGAATCTTGCCAAAGCTTTCGTTGTTAAAGTTTTCCTCATGGGAACAAGAACTGCAGAGCTGCACTGCAGTGGTACTGCCAGATTGCATGTGACACAACAGGAAAAAACAGAAACTTTTCCATTTTTCTTTTAATGATATATATATATACATATATATATCACATCTAATCGATAAAACCGTCGGCGTTACCTTCAGTTGGATTGGAAAATCATAAAACTCCCCCCCCATTCCCCTTATAATTACACTCATTCACATTACAAGGTTAAGTTATTGCATGCAATACAAGTCATTCGTTATTCTGCTAAATCATGCATATTTTTATCTTTTTTTTTTAAACCCACAAATTCATATCACCTGGACGTCTACTTGCCCATGAATTGGGATTATGAATCACCAGAAAGAACATTACAGGGTTGCCTGAACACAGCATTCAAGACGTGACGGTGATGATGGGCGGTGCAAGTCGGCACGTGGAGAGAAAGTGCTTTTCACGCGAGCGTCGTTCGGCCAGTTATTCTAAAGTCTGCAACTCGCCGACGAGGAGAGGGTCTTTGTGGATGCTACAAGAGTTCAAATTTAAAATCAGGCTACAAAGTAAAGATACAATAAAAGGAAGTAGGTGGCTAACAAGTTTGCGAGCTCAAAGGCAGAGCAAGGGAAAGGCGGGGGATTTTCAATGAGATGTTAACACAGTCCTTTTAACACCAACTCCTGGAGCTATATTCATGCATTATTTCAGGTTATTGCTTCTAAAACTTCTAATTAAATACAATTATGTGGATTAAAATAGAACGCTCTGAATCCCAAAACTATGAGGTCACTTGTACAATTTGGCGACAAGGACTGTAGCAGCATCACCTATGCAAGATGCTGAGTTGGGGACTTGAGGTCCTCCTCCTAAATCACTTCCGTAAAGGTTCTCGAAAAAAATGTTTTGGCTCTTATGTTAAAACTTTACAGACCACGATGTGGTTTAAAAAAGAACAACAAAACAAACATTAACTCGTGCAGAGGTCCACCAAGAGAACCAAACTCTTTCCAGTCAGCGAATTCACCGTAAGCTACGTTTCCATTCCAAATGTGCGCAAAACGTTGTTGATATTATGCTAATGATTTGTAAAAAAAAAAAAAGTTTACATTAAACGCAATTAATATCACACTGAATATGTTTGTTCATCACATGACTTGGGTGATTTGAAAATAGTATTTCTATTGCAGTTTTGCGAAATAAACCAATTACTCTACGGTCAGAACGGCACCTCTTCCTAGAGACAACTTTTTATCAAAAACCGAGAGCTTCTTCGAAAGTACCGTGTTTCCATTAAGCTAATTTATTTTAAAAATGTCAATTTGTGCAAATACATGGTTCATGGGAATGCAGCCGTCGTCTGTGACGCATTCACAGTGTACAGCTCTCTCAACGGCTGCAGTCTGGCGAGAGAGAGCCAGACTGCAGCAGAAAACAGGAAGGCTGAACAAAGTTGCTATCTTACTGAGCTTTAAACCTTATCATCTAATAAGTGAGTAACAGATACGCTGTTTCTGTATTGCTAGCTGCGCTAACAATGGTAAGAGCTAAAATCAGACATCCTTAAACTTCACTTCAAAAATTCTTGCAAACCTTATTCTACAGCGACTCCTCTGTGACACGGCCTCGGCTCTCACTGCACACAATCGATCTCCAATCACGACAGGACGACTAGAAATAAAATATTTTGAAAGCGGTTAAGTTTCCTCCTGTTACAGTTCAAGAGAAGTCATAAAAGACTCAAATCGATGTTGGCAGCTCAAAGACGCACAAAAGCCACAAAATCATGATTGGTGCACCTCTTTGTAATGGTGCGTCCCAACTGTGTCATGCTATATATTTCCTACTAGCATATACATGCCTTAAAACAGAGCTCAAGCACTAGATTTTAGGTCAAAGCACTATCTAAATTTGACGTACCTAGAGGTTTTTAAGTATGTGAGGCTAATGCTCCCTAGTTTTTACTGAAATGGACTCCACAGACTTGAGCTTCAGCTCGGCCTACAAAACCGATACTCTTGATGAAGCAAGCATTACTACTGGTCATGCATGGCTACTATGATGTTTTTTTGGCACCACAGTCCCGCTAAATAAGCTAACGCACATGAGTCTATACATATCTTAATGGAAGACATTGGTGATTTTGTTGCTTTCAAACAACTTGTCACTTGTTTTATACAATGTACAGTTTGGTCAACAACATGACAGTTAAGATCAAATATTGCACAGATCCCGGTAAAGTGTGATTCTGTTGAAGTTGTTTTCCCTATACATGTATATGGCAGAAAAATAAAAACAATAAAATAAAATAAACTAAAGCGGGGAAACCATTCGTGAGCTGCAAGAAGTGTGAGACGTAAACTCTTGATGCTACGCGGACACGGCCAGGCATGAGTCGGATATTCGCATCAAGGTACGAAGTAGGGATGCACCAAAGCGAACTTTTGGGCTGATACCAATACCCGATATCAATACTGCCATTTTGGCCGATCACCCGATATTTACCGCCAACTTCACTCATTCTCTGCTTCATCTAAACTTTACGGATTCCCGTGATGCGTCACCGTCACATAACCAATCTAAAGAAAAACGGCAGCAAGATGGAAATAAATTTCGGTTGCTAATAAAATTTTAAAGACTGAATTAAAAAAAAAAAAAAAACACAAAAATGCTTTTAACGAGATGCCAGAAAAAGAGCTCTGAACAGAGATGTCTAGCCACGACCCTTCCCCACACTGTAATCTTTGCTTTTTTTCCCCTGCTTATTAGGAGTCCAAATTTAGCTGTACATTTTCAGCGACCTAAATATTTCTGGTTAAATGAGAGCCGTTGTCTCATCATACCCGTTTTGGTTTCAGATTTTTATAGAAATACTGTGCCGTCCATAAAAACCCACCAACCAGCTCATGCCTAGGCAAGACGTTTAAGGAATCCTCCTAACAAACAAAACTATTTCCGAATACAAGCAACAGCATATTTGCCTTCTTCTCTCCTGCCAACTCCCTGACTTCAATACTGAAACATTGATGGACAGACAAGAATGACTGCTGTGGTGCTTCGTAACGCCTTTGTTCAGAAAACGCTCCTCTCGATCCCATTGGACTTACTGTGGCAATGAGGTAGTTGAAAAGAAAAGGAAAATGAATCAACTAATCTTAATTTGTATCACAGGCGTTTGATCTTTGCTACAGTATGTTGTGTCTTTACGTTCTTCGGAAAAAAACACATATAGTTTACTCATTATCAAACCTCTTGTGCGGTTGAAAAGCAACTCCGTTTACATAAGTGACACCCGGAAATCACCCGTTTCTTTAAGCAAATTAAACAGGTGTCGTTACATAGTTTTTATGTTCGAAGCTGGACGACTTTAAATCTTTGCAAATCCGAAACGCTGCGAGCGGTCCTCTCTGATGACTGAGCTGCAGAAAGAGGTCAGGACAAATGGGAGTGCTGTGGACGAGAGAGAGATACCCAGTGTCCCAGAAAACAGCAGGAAAGGCAGCGGGAGGAGGGTGAGGACCCCAAAAGGGGGTTAGCTTCGCTGCAGTTCCCTTGGGCTCCGCAGAAGCGGCGGTTCTGGGTCTTCTCCCGGGATCGGCTCCATCTCTCCGCCTGTACACATCGGTTTCACTGGAAGAGAAAACGCAGCATTAAACTAGCATATTAAAATCTCCCGGTCACTAAATTATTTGCACAAAATCCATCTATTTGCAGAATTTGTGTGGTTTACATCAAAAACATTTTGAAGGAGCGCAATGACTCTTGACACATCATTGGCTGGCAAACCAGCCAATCCAGGAGCATCTGCTCATTGATTGGCTGTACAGTTGAATGAAACAGTCTGTGGATGTTATTAACCTAAATATGATGCGAGTCCCAAATATTCACAGATTTCAGGTATTCCTGGTCAGATACCAAAATAATAATTATTATAATTAATATTAATAAATAATACTGTATAATAATTTATTAATTATTATACAGGTATGTCAGGTATCAGTCTGATCATTTCTTTAAGCATTATTCTGATAACATTGTGGTAACATATACATATAAATATGTATGCCCGGTGCCCAGGGCGGCATTTATCCTGTAACCGCCACTGTAGAAACGCAATGTGATAAACTGAGCTCATTTTAAAATGGAAATGAGCACAAAAGCACTAACACTAAGTGGCCACAACCTTAACTAATCAGCTCAGTGATACAACAGATGCTGGACAAATAAATTTCGCAGAGGAAAAAACAAAACAAAAAACAAAAAACTGACTGACCTGAGTGTGAAATGATGTAGAAACATTTCCTCTGCTCCTCTGAGCTGCTGCTGCTGCTGCCGCACACAATGGTAAACAAAAGCCGGGGGGGGATCCTTCCTCTGCGGTGACACATTCAGGGTCCTCTTCACCTGTAGGACAGCCAGGTTGTTTACTCCCATAAGACGACTCCTAGGTCTCATAGGGACGCTTCAAGGTGGCGGACCCCCTTCTCTCCTCTCCTGGACGCGGCGAGTGGGAGAGAAGAAGGTCCTCTCCTTCCTTCTCCCTCCGCTCCTACGCCATCTTTGCTCTGCTTTAGCGCGAGCGAAAGAAGAGCGCGGCGATTGGACGGAAGGGTGGTCGGTCAAAGCCAAGCCCCGCCCCCGGAAGCACACCTTTTTTCTCTCGTTCTTAATCTTAATTGGGATTAGAGGTTGTTTATAAAAATCAGTGGAACGTTAAAGGGTTAATTAGCCAAAAGATATTCAGACGCAATTACCGTCAGTTGGCATAGAAACGTTATAAATGTACAATACAATCCTAACCGGATAATAAAACATTTCCACTACAGCAGATGAAATAATGATAATTCTTTTTAAATAAGCCTGTGGGAGCTTTTAAACAGGGTCAAAATTTTGGCTAGTTTACTGTTTAAGAATTCAGACCCATTGGATCATCTAGTTCTAAATCCAAATTCAGGCTTTTGACATGTTGGAGGAGGGAAACCTCCAAAGGTTTCCATCACCAGACATTGAGAGATGGAACAACACAGTCTGTTGTTCAGTCATAATAAAATAGCAAAATTGATTCGACTGACTTTACAGAAAAGTCCAGGTAGGTTTCCTTAAAATACTTTCATACTATAAATATCAGCTACTATGTATTGGTTCCCCAAATCCCATGTATTATCAGCTAATAAAGCAGCAAACCTCAACAAAACAACACAGATTGCATGGCACTTTTTATTCAAATCAAGTTCAATAATCATTTACATCGCTACAGAGAGACATCACATAATATATAACTTATGATCCCATAATTATTGATAAAAAGTAGTCGAGCTTTTCTTCCTGCACTGTTACAGAGAAATCCAGAGATGAAACAAAGTCACACCGAAGCTTCAGTGGCTCAGACAACTAAACTCTGGTTCATATCGGTGCTCCTATTTCACTAAACACAGAAATAAGTTAGAAAACATGATTAGCATTTGTTTTTTTTTGTTTTTTTTTCCCATATTAGCCACAATAGAAACAGATGAAAGTAACAGAAGAATGAAACGATATCCGTGTGGAGTCAGGTGATCTGCTCCACTGTAGATCCTAACATTCATTCCTAGGCTTTGATCAAGTCCTAATAGGATTTCATTCAAAAAGAATCGCAAGACTTTAGTTTTAAACACTAAGTTTAGTGACATAGTCAAGGTTATGGATTTGTGATTAGTGTTTAGTCATGGCACTTCAGTGAGTTAATCAACAATCAGTGGGGCTGGTCTCGCTTCGCCTCGGGGAATTGAATAATAAATTACAGCTTGCTGGCCGGAGGGAAGGAGTCATATAATCCCATAAGCGTTGAAAAAAAAAAAAAAAACATAAAATGGAATCACACATTTAACACACTGCACTTGAGCACATTACAAAGACGCACGATTTACATATGATATCATCAGTACGAGTAAACTTTGATTTAAACTTACTCATAGCGACAGCGAAGAGCTTTACCACATAGAACAGCAGTGTTACCCACTATGGCCCTCTAATAAATACCGGTGGACGATTAGGAAGGTGTACATCGTGACATTGCATAAAACAACTCAAGGCACGCAACTTTTTTTTTTTTTAATTTTCCCCCTTTGTTCACGGAGCGGTGCAAGCGGCAGAACGTCAGGATCGGAGACGTCTGCCCTACGTTGGATGTGGCCCCGAGACGGGCTGCGGCGAAGCAGGATGAAACTATGACCTGACAACGGCTGACCAGTCCGAGCTCTACTCATGAGGTGTGAAGGGAAACAAACGCACAAATGAAAAAAAATAAACTTTAGTGGAGAAACCGGATGCTCATTTTCTGTTCCACGTCCACCTTTTCCAAAACCTGTGAAAATAGACAAAACTGCATGTTAACACACAAGAAATTATCGTTGAAGCTTTTAGTTTTTGCAGGTAGCTGCATGCATGCGAACAGGTGAGGCTGCAAGCAATTTGTAGCATTACAGTTCAAATAGTAAAATATAAACAAAGACTTTGTTTCCACAATTCTTACAGGCAATTTAGTGAAAACGACGACATATTCAGAGCAGCAATTAAGCGAAACTTTAGAAAACATATATACAAACGTTCCACTTTTAAGACAAAAACCCATTTGTCTGTCAATATATTTTACGCAAAACTCCTCAAGATACATTTTTTCACGATTCAAATTCAAAGGAATTCAATGGTATTGCATTTTAAGCAATAAAATGTTTAGCTTCTCATTTAAAATGGCAATTTTTTAAAAAAAGATATTGAATTATTTTATTTCCATCTTCTAATGGATTTATTATTCAGAATTTACTAATTTTTTTTATCAATTTTAAAAAGATCAATTAAAAAACCGATTAATCGATTAAACCCAACCTATTATTGATTAATCAATTACTAAAATAATTATAACTTGCAGCAAATTAAGAATTGGAAATACTTTCAAATTTTCCCAGAAAACTTTACAAACTTACAACCAAGCACGGTAGTGGCAGTATGGTCTTTGGGTCTGTTTTGCACAAACAGGACCCAAGCAAGTTACGGTCACTCAGTTGACACTGACGAAGTCAAATCAGTGGTCAATTTGAGAACAGAGCTGAATGTGACCTCGCACTGGTCTAGTCAAAGCCTACAAGGTGAAATGCAACTTGCCTTCATAAATTCTTGAAAGGAAATACAGCTGTCTCCGTTGGTGTCGGCTTCCTGGATGGTCCTATCAGCAATGCTGCCGAGCTGGTCGTCCGAAATGTTTACGCCGACCATCATCCGAAGGACCTGAAACAAGCGACGTCGTCACGGTTACTGCATGTGTTTTAAATTCAGCAACCGCTGAAGATGAAATAAGTGTTTACGGCGGTCAGAAGGTATTTTAGCTCTTTGGCGAGTGATCGCAGGAATCAAAGTCAGTTTTTTAGCAGGGAAAAAAATGACATGAAGAGCATTTGGAGTCACATATTTAGTCTGAATCAGACAGGCCAGGTAGCAGGACTGTTTTGCACCAAACAAGGCCTGCGTCTGAGGCTCTCAGCCAGCAGCTTCCCACCAATTACAGGTCGAGCAAGGTCACCCAAACCGGAGCGGCTTCACGGAGAGACAACAGAAAACACACAGGAAGCTCCGAGACGAGAGAATGAAGAGCCTGCGGCTAAGGTGAGCCATCACATCACTATCAGCTCAAGGCCAAAGTCTTTTCATTGACTCGGTTAATCGAGCTTCGTGCAGAACGCTTTGGAACTGAAGTTGCATAACTGCATCCGGTTCTCTTCTGATTAGTAGGAAAGCAAGTGACACCAGGCAGATTTGGGTTGGTTTATTCAGGGTTCGCACACTTTTCCCACAGGAAAATAAATAAATAAATAACAATAAGCAAATTGGAGATCAAATCAATACAAATGAACTAAAAGAAATACTGTTTCAATTCACTATTATCTGATATCATTTATAACCATTATTAATAATGTTTTGTGAGGAGATAAGGAGGCCAAAATATAAGAATTTTATGTTTTCAAATGTCTCTCGTACACCACACACCTGATCTGGCCCAAGAACAAAACACTAATTTAGCAAAAAAAAAAATATTCCTCCAATTTCAGTAACTTTAGTTTTAAAATGTAAGACGACCTTTATTGTAATTACACAGATCAATAAACCATTGAGCCACTAGAAGTAATAACTAATGCACCGATATAAACCTGAAGGTAGCTCAAAATAAAGGCTTAAGCATAATGTACAAAGAAAGTTACAAGAAATAAATCTCTAAAAAATATATCCTTTTATCTGGCATTTAACAAGTAGAAATTATTTTGGTGATTCCAACTTAAAATGACTTCAGCCAGTAAGACAAAAAATATATATGTTTTTTTTTATTAGGTGAATGAATACATCTGGTTTTAAGTGGAAAATAACATTCAGCAACTTTAGGCTTTTTCTCAAAGGCCAGATTGAACTTTATTAGAAAGTTGTGCAGATAGAATATTCAAGCACTTTGAAGGACTATATACACAAATCAAGCACTTTCCAAACCTTGGAAACACTTTCCTGAAATTAAAGCATTTTCAAGGACTTCAAGCACCTAAATCCTAAACCCCATTTATTTGTCTCTACTGGAAACAGGTTTGCAAACAAAATCTAACTGATTTCTGTAATGTTAAAAGTAAATAAAGAAAAGGAAGTCAGAGCAAACCGACTCACTGACCTGCAGCAGCTCGTCCCTGGAGATCTTGTCGTCTCTGTCCAGGTCGTACAGACGGAAAGCAACTGGAGAAAAAAAAAAACTTTTTTTTTTTTCTAAACAAGTTACGCAAATGGTAACCCACTGACCAAAACCCCCGTGAATGTTCCCCATAACGGTCAGCAGCTCCACCCTAACGCAGCCTCGGCGTGCACTCACAGAGCAGCTTGTTTGTCCTGCTGTTGAGCGGCTCCGCGGTGGGCGGGTTCTTGTTCTTCTCGTTGTCCTCGATGGGTCTGAAGTGCGCCAAGGTGCGCATGAAGCCCTTGAAGTTCACCTGATCCTCCCTGGAAAACACAAACCCTCAGAGTCAGCGGTGATCCGACACCTGCGGTGCGGACTTTTGCTACTTCTCCAGCTTGAGCGAAAGCCAACGGTGCCAAACCTCCGAGAGGAAATCGAAGCCATGTGAAACCATTAAAAGCCACGTCTGGAATCCAAACGCCCACTCCTGAGACATTTAGGGATTTTAATGATATAGACAAAACAACATCTGGTTTTCCAGCCTTCTACTCTGATATAAATATATACATAAAAAAAATGAGGCTTATTCTAGGGATGGGAAATGTTCCTACACATTTTTAGGTCAAAGACCTTCAATTTCACGGAGTGCTCTGAACTTATGAAGCTAGTTTTGAAAGTAGAAAAGAAACAAAGAAAAAGGTCTCTACATCTTTTTTTTAATAAATTAGGAGGTAATAATAATTAAAAAATGAACTGATGGATCCAGAAGGATAAACTACTGAATGGATGGAAAAATGGAACAAACAAATTGGCAGATTATTGGATGGAGGGAAAAACTAAAGTATGGACAAATGGATGAATGTATGGAGGAATCGATGGATGGACAGACAAACAGAGAGGCAGATGGATGGAAAAATGGACAGATAAATACTTAAACTGCTGGGTGGATTAAATATTTAGATAAATTAAAAACAAATCTGGAAAAAACATTTCTATATCCCATTTTCAGGGTTTTCCCCAGTGTATCATCAGCCTGGCGGGCCACCAGGATGAGCATTGCTTATTTATTTAAGTCTTTTTAAAATGTTTGCATTTTTTAAAGACTTTATAGTTGGTGTTCATTTATTAATCTTCAAATAGCACACAGTTATCAAGTGACATTTTCAAATTTCTTGTCAATTTGGAAAAAAAAAAAATTTAACTCAAAAAAAATTGCCTGGTCGCTGGATGAATGACTGAACACGGCTTTCAAAGACTTTGGAGACAAAAGGCAGAGAGAAAACAGCGAGTTAGAGAAACTCACCCTTCAGGAAAAAAGGCGTTGATGATTCTGTCCCCAAGAGGATTGATGGCCAACTCGGGGATCCTCTGGAAATCTTCTCGACTGCCGATATCAGAAAATACAATTAACTTCTAAGACAACCCCGTAACGGTCCGCTACAAGGAGATTTTAGCTTAGCAAAAACATATACTAACCAAGTTTTTTTAATCAAAATCGCCCCCTCTCTCCATTTCTCTGAGAGGTGGGGGCTGGATGACCTCAATGACCTCAAGAGGTCATTGTTATGGGAACTCTCGGACGATTAGGAAAAGCGACAATAAACTAGGACAAGCAGCACCCGAGACGTGTTTTCTGTAAATAGAATGTCTTTCAGGAGACACGCTTCCACGAAATTGCAGACACAATTCACCGTCCTTGAAGGGCTGACCTGCAAATGATTGTCTTGGCAAACCAAAGGGCCGTGTCAAACCACGGTTCACACGAATGTCTTTATTGCTCAATAATGATCTCATATTCCATCACCTATCACCTTAAACTAGAGCCAGTTAAGTCGCCTGCCGGAGGTTGTTATTGACCTTCCACAAAGAATAACCCTCTACTTCTTTTGCTCCATTTGGAGATATTCTCCATTTATCAGCAGTAAAGTGATAAACGCAGAAAATAAAAGATGCAACAATCAATAATTCAGAGATTGGGAGAATCGGGTGCTCAAAAATGCATCCAAACAAGCAAGTTCCACATATTTTTTACTATAAAACGCATCAACCAAACAGCGTGAACTTTGGGCAGCAAAAATTTTCGTTCATGCTGCTATCATTTTAAAGACATAAAGATACGTTTCTAGAGGTCATTAAAGGTCAACCAGCCCCCCCTCCCCGGCTGCCGTCTTCAAATCAAACAAAATGGGTGCCAATCAACTCCGTTTGTGCAGAAAAAATGTAAATTCAAAGGTCAACCAGCCCCCCCCATTTTTCTGAATATCTTTAGAATGATAGCAGCACAAACGAAATTTTGTGCTGCACAAACGTTTGACACCAATTTTGTCTGATTTGAAGGTGTGTGTGTGTGTGGGGGGGGGGAGGGGGGGGGGGGGCAGTTTCACTCAGGTACTTTAATATCTGGTGTAAATCCATCCAGCTGTTGCCTCCTGCAGAAAATGTTAGGTGATGCGTTTATGTGCAGCTGCTTACCTGAGTGTGCCGTTTTCTCCTTTATCCAGGCTGGTGAAGCGGCTGTACAGGCGGGTGATCTGGCTGTGGGAGACTGCAAACCAAACAATTTCAAGATGCTGGAGACAGAACAGCAGAACATAACACACACACACACCTCCTAAATAAATACTTAATACAATTACACAAGACTGACGGCGCCCAGGTAATCCACAAAACAGCGCAGTAAACCTCCAGCTTCACATACACAGTGAGCAGCCGGAGGTTACACAAGTCCTTTAGTTTACTTACAGCCCGTTTCCTTCTTGATTTCTTCTATTTCTTCTTCTCTGAGTAATGTGGACGCTCTGGACCCCATGGCGAAACCTTAAAAAAAAACCCTCTTCAGCAGCTCCCTATCTTGCACAACAGAACCAGCCGAGATACGTCGAGGCTGGAAGTTAGCAAGCGAGCTAACCTTTGCGGGCTGAACTTCAAAAATGACCCGGTTCGTTCAAGCAGAGGTCAGAAGCGGAGTTTCGCCCAGGCGGTGGCTTGCTGCCTCTCTGTTGGCACAACTCGACCAGCGGCCTGCTTTCTGTTAAAGCTTTCTTCCACTCGGTCCGGATTTCATGTTGTCGAGGCGAGTTTCGGTCCGGCGAGCTTCCTGTCTAATGAGGTGGGCGGGAGCAAACATGACGCCGCCCTGATGCCCTGACAGGACCTGTCCGTCTCGTCTCATTACGTTTAGGTAGCTTAGCATTTTGCCTTCATGGAAAATAAATAAATAAATAAATAAAATAAAATAAAAATAAATAAAAATAAAAAAATGAAATAAAATGAAATGAAACTAAATAAATAAATAAATAAATAAATAATTGAGTTGGGAATGTGAGGTGGTCCACTTAAAAAAACAAAAAATAAAACTTGTATTGTTACTGAATTTATTTAATTCAGTTTTCAGCTGCAGAAAGTCAGAAAAACCCACAGAGCACTGGCTATCTGAGTGCCTGAACACGCGACTCATTTTGCTATTAATAACCACCAGGACAGCTTGTTTTTGGAAAAGTTATTTTTGTTTTGAGTATGTAATAAAACATCTCGCCACATGATGTCGCACTTCCATTGTTTATATTGCTTGTTCCCAGAGGCCAGACGATGTGCACGTATCAAAGGTCGGGCTATAAATCTGTGCTGCAGAGACTCTTCTAAAAAGTCAGGCTGAATGTTATTATTTATGTCGCGAAGGGATAAAATGAAACCCAAAGCAGACCACACCAGCGTAAACACATTATGTAGAAGATGAGGAATGTTGGAATTTTGTGTGAGAATGAGTCTTGGGATGGTAAGTCATTTATTGTCACTGTTGTGACAATAATCAGTCAACTTGCAGTTTTGACCACAGTCATGTAAGAAACTGAATCATGTGATTTTAGCTGATTGGTTATTGTCATATGTCTTGACAGTCAAATGATCATTAGGTCAATCGGTGGCTTTAGATTTGCACATTTATTTTAGTTTGGCTTTCTTTCCCTTTTTTAGGTTTAGCTGAAGTGAAGTGTGTCATCTTTGTTCACAAAGTTCGCAGGTTTTCTATATCACCCAGTAGATGCTTTGTGCATGGATGTATGGAAGGTCCTCATATCCTATCATCTGGATTAAATGTGTACTCTTGAAATACCAGGAAAATGGGTCAGTACCAGGTCTAGGAGCAGGATAATGATCCGAAAAGTATTAATAAATTAACTGAAAATAAGATAATCTGCCTGGATATGCGGATAACTTGGCTCTCAATTATATATTTCTATATATAAAAGAAACTGTAAAAAACGTGTGCACTTTAAAAATATATACATTTTTACAAAATTGTCAATGTGAAATTATACAACTTCTAGAAAATATGAATTTATTTAATGGTTTCCAAAACTATTTTTCCAGAGATACCAAAACAATAGCAAGGGTCTGAAAGTGTAACAGAATTTAATTTAACAGGGATTTAACAATTTTTCAAAATGTGCAACAACTGAGTTTCACTTAAAATCCTAGAATATTTTCTTTTTTAATTTACTGAAGACTAATGTTCATCGGCATTTTCAGACATTGTTCCCTCGTTTCTCTTTTCCAGTTTTAAGCTGAATATGCAGTATTTAATAAACGTTTAATCTGTCTGCTCTTTGAAATTGAAGCAAAATCTAAGGAACCGTAAACAAACTGAGCCTGGTTTACTCTTGCCCTGAAGTAACGCGCAAGTTTTATCCACTTGTCAAAAAATTCCAGTGTTTTTATTTACTGGAACAGTTTAACGTTTCCTGTATGATTGACTGCTGGCGTTCCTTCCCTGCTGGGAGAGTAACATGACAAGAAAAGAAAAAAGGACATTTCATAAGACTACTAACCGTTTAACATTTGATTAATTTGAGGTGTTCATAATTTAATAATGCGATTCTGAGAAGTAAGCATGTTTTCTTAAGATTCCAACTATACATTTCAGGCAGATTTAATGAAATTGATATGATTTTTAACACATACTGATGCTATGTGTTAAACACATATTGTTAGGTTTATATGTGTTTGGGTTCACCTAAAAGGTAAAATAACATTTTTAAAAAAGCACTACCAATTTTGGTTTCTCACATTTTAATTTCAAAATCACTGAAGTACAATAAAGTATCTTGAGACTCCACCAGCTTTCATGGCTTAGGGTTCATCTTTTACATCTCAATCAAACATCAAAGTAAGACACTTGATCCAATAGATGAAGCTCAGAGGAATCCCAGTGTTATAATTGTCTTACATTCTTAAAAAAAAAAAAAAAAAAAAAAAAAAAACACAAACAGGTAAAAGCAGTAATCCATCATCGACAAACTTCACAGTGATATTGCAGCATCATCATAAAGCGTAAAAATTCTAGGTAAAATCAAACAGCATGGTAAAAACGTGCAATAGTGTGTTCATAAAACAATAACGTCAACTCCTCATCGGATTGATTCCTCAGCAGTGCAAAATGAAGTTTCTGAGCTCCGTCGAGAAGCAGTTTGAGGCCAAAAATGGTTTTAGTGGTTTTTACTTGCTGAAGCCACACACAGAGTCCATGGCCATGAGGATGCTGGGAAACAAGAAAACAACACAAAATTACCAGCGACTGCACCACACAAGGAGATCGATTCATTTCACTAATGTTGAGTAAATACTTGGCAACAGGAAAATGAAAGCTTATTCCTTTTCACATTAAAAATCACACTTCCGGTTTAACAGTGACAAATGCAGAGTAAAAAAAGTGGTTTAGAAACAGGGAAGTGAACGTTACCTCTCAGCAGGGTATCCCCTTTCACACAGGTTCACCAGAGCATACAGATGCCTCAGCGCATATTCAAACTATAAAAAGAATTGAAAAAAAAAAAAAAAAAAAAAAGGACGTCACACGTCAGAGATGTTCCCAGAGTCTCAGTTTTAATCCAACACGTAAATAAGCAGCCATATTCTGGGTCGCTACGGGCAACCGAAAGGTCAGGAAGTTCCAGGAGTAGAAGAACATTTTCTGATTCAAGCCTTACAGCTGAATGAAAGGCGGCGTGGGGAATTCACTGACTTAAAAAGAATATGTAAATCACAGGCGTCCAAATTTTTTTGTCACATGTGGACTGAAAATTTCCAAAGTACTGTCAATCTTTTTTTACCTACTAAAATACATAATCTTTTTATGTTGAAAAAGGAAGTGCAATTATTACAGATTCAAAATGTAAAATGGTTTTTGCTTCATTAAAATAAAGTCATCCACTCTGAATTTTTTAATGCATTGACTGAAAATAAAGGAACTTCTTTTTTTTTTTTTTGTCAATTCTGAGCATTTAAAACCAGATTCAAGTCATTTTTTTTTATTGAAAAGTACACAAAACCAGAGTATTGAACACTTTTGTTGGAGACAAAAATCTTCTAATGTGAGATTTTAATTTGTCTGTCATCATTTTTGATCTGATTTTAAAAAAAAAAAAAAAACTCAATTTGCATCTACCACCAGCTCATTCTTGAACTGCAGCTGTTGTGGGTGGCACAAAATCTGGCCCCAGGCCACACTTTGGACAGCCCGGATGTGAATGTAATATGTAAAGTTTATTTTATATTAACATTCTGCAAAACTAGAAGTAAAACATCCTGCAATGTATTTTATTTCTTTAAATAAATCATGCTTTTCTGCTAATATTTGAACTTTCAGTCTGTAACTTTACAATCACAAATTGAAACATGAATTACTGAAATTTTATGTGATGATTTGACATAAGCTGGTGTATAATTGCATTTTATAATTGATTGTTTTACTACCTCTATATTCAGAGCCCCTGTATTCAGACACCGCTTAATAAAAGTCAGTGCAATCACCTGCTTTGAACTTCATTTGTTCAATTCATCATCCGATAATGGAAAGAGTACAGAACAGAATACTTTTGAATTCTATGATTATATTCCCTGTATTTATTAGTTTTCAGTTTACTTGGTTATAGATTTCCTGACATATCTAATCATTTTTATATCTTAGGTGTACGCTGCAGCTGGATGCCGTCCTGACATATTTCACATTCCAAACATACTTGGGTACAAATGTCTGACATTTTGTTACATTCACTAAAAATGAAGAGTTGTGGGGAGCTGCTGGAAGTTGATAAGCAGGAGATATTACAGAGCAGACTCAGAAATGCTCAGAAAATCTATTAAAAAGGAGAACATGAATATCAAATGTTTTCTTTTTAAAACCTTTAGTTATACCACTTTAAAGGTCCAACAGCTTACAAACCGTCCTCCTTTCCTATTATCAGGGCGTGCCAACCACAGTTTTGGATTAAAGCCAGGTGTGTGTGACATTTCTGATGAACAATCTGTCAGAAAAGATGTAATTCCTCTTTGAAAGCAGAACCAAACTCATGTCACGCTGATGCTTGTCTGAGTTCAGACAATAAATCAATAACAACATATATGTGGCAACAGATAATACGCCTGATAGAATATTCAATATATAGAATATTCACCGAACTCTGACCCAGGACTACACAGCTTTCTGGGAGATGTAGGCAGAGGAAATGTTTTCACCGTTCAACCTCTCACGGCTGGCTAAAACCAGATTGGTGGCATCAACTCACTCGCTCTTTGGTTACCTAGCAACTAGGGTGGCTGTTTATCGTATCGTTTATCATGATACTTTTTTTTTTAAAATCATGATATTACTTTTGATTTATTTTTGCCACAATAAGTTCTAATTCATTAGGTTAAAAAACAAAACAAATTGAAAGGATTGTGAGTTTTACTACTTTATTCATCGTTTCTTCAATGAATGGATCAATAAATATTAATATATTTGAAAATACGAGAAAATTAAGTCATTATGTGCTCTTTAGTAACACAAATCATATTGTTTTTTACCAAATGGGAATGTTTCCAAGAGTACTATCCAGTCACATTCAGTGACTGGAAGCGTTGTCTCTTACCTCAGGCTTGTGCCAGTTGAAGCAGCTGTGTTTGTAGTGGTTGACCGCGGCCTTGTAGCAGCCATGCTGGGAGAGTTCTGCTCGGTCGTTCAGAACCTCCTCTGTCTTCAGCATGCTGCCGGTCACCTTCTCCACGATGTGGCGCATGGTCTCAGCCAAAGTCTCCTTGACCTGAATGCACACAAACAAATCATCAGTTGGGAGCGTCCAAAGTTTTGGAGCGCCCCTCCAAGGGGAGCAGGGGGACTTCTCCTCTACCTTGAGGTGGGAGCTGATCTCCGCCAGCAGGGCCCGCGCCGCTCTGATGTCATTGGAGGACATGAGCTTCCTCTTCAGGATGGCCAGGGGGACGTCGGGGCCGGGGGTCAGGTCCTTTGCTGTGATTGGTGGGTTGGTCACCTGAGGAGCAGGTGCCCTGTATGTTTTTGGGTTCCCCTGAAACTGGACAACCTTCATGTGGGCCAAAGTCTGCAGACAGACAAAAAAAGAGAAATAATAAAACACCAAGAATAAACTACAAACACTACTGTGAAGTTTCTCGTCTCTCACCTTGTTGCCGAACTGCTGGACGTGGCTGGTGTTGGTTTCGGACCTCACAATTTTGAACTGCTTCAGTAAAGTTTCCTTACTCAGGTCCTCCTGGGAACCCAACATCACACCGCAATATAAATATGAATATTTCCTCAAATAACCTACGCTTTAAAAGCAACACTTCATGTTTTCTCCTAGAATTTTGTTTAAGAGATAAATGACCACATCCGTTCTGATTTACAGTAAATGTTAACGATGACGTGTATTATAGTTTTTTTTTCCAAAAGTATATCTCTTTTATGTCAGATCTAATTCTTCTTTTCAAAAACAACTTTCTGCAGCTGCTTTTACGAACATTAACCACTTCCTTTTCCTGCTCATCTGACAACAGGTGTTTGGAGCTGAGAATGTAACCCGTACAGTTGAAACCACTTATTTGCCAGGTGTTGTCTTTTTATACGGTGTGTGTAAAAATCTGCATCCAGACTTTTGTGCATTTCTTAAAAATGTAAATTAATTTTTAAAAATATTTTTAAGAAAATACACAAGTTTCTTAACCATTTTATATTTTAAGAAGCTTCCTCAGAGTTGCGGAAATCTCAGAAAGAACATCTTTTTTGACATCTTAAAAATATCTCAGTGCAGCAGCTGGTTACAGAAATGACAGTTCACAAAAGGTTCCCCACTTCCTAAAATGTTAATAAGACGTTTCATCATGTTGAACACAAGTCGAAAACGTATGAATGTAAAAACATTTAGTTAATTGTAGTCACCTATAAACACACATTTAAAGAACGACTGCTTTCTAGAACGCTGACGTTACGTACCGCATCAGAGTCCTCCATCCAGTTAACGCTGTACCAGTCGCCCAGGTAGGTATCCCGGCTCTCGTCATAGTAACAGGCGTATGAAGACTCGTGATCGTTGGCTGCAGTGGTGGCGTACACTAAAAGAAAAAAAAAAAAAAACACAGGTGACCTTAGGTTACACTGCTACTTCATCTGCGGTTTGACAGACACCACTAGCCAAAATACTTCAGTAATTTGTATTTTGCTAACATTAAATTGTAAAAAAAAATAAGTAAATAAATAAGTAAGGGGTCGTGCTCCTTTAGTTTCCATGAAATGTCAGTCTGAAATATTTTCGAACAGCCAAATCAATCTATTCTGAGTTTGAGGACAAATCTGTTGTTTTAGCCAGCTGAGTGGCAGTGGGCAGCAAGTGGGGAGGTGGCAACATGGAATCTCTCAATGCTCTACAGAACCAGAAAAAAAAAAAAACAACAAAAAAAACAAACAATCATTGGTCTCAAAATTTCTATTAAAGGAAATTTAAATAATGTGAACAGTGGCTTAAAACTGTAACACCACAAACAATCTCAGAGTGCCTTGGCTGGTTCTGACCCAGTCCTAGCCCATATCCTGTGTCCAGGATCATTTTCACAGCCTCTGAAGGAGCAGGTAGCCCTTACACTCTCTTCGTTAATTATTTACACTGCTACCGTCAGTACACCAATACTCAACTTTCCTTCTCCAGCTGGTAAAATGCAACAATTTGCTTATTTCATGTTTTCATTAGCTTTGGTTTTATTAGTTGCCACACTAATCTGTTGAATAACCTGGGGAAGTGCATTCTCATGTTGCTGCTCATCACACAAATAAATGAAGTTGATGTCATTCTGGTTGCTAAATATGGAGGAAAGTTTCTATCTGAAAAGTAAAGTATAAAGAAGTCATGACCAAGTGATGAGTTCTACGAGAAAAATATTGATGAGTCTTTTTGTACTTTAAGCAGATCCTGTTTATCACATGATGCTCAGAAATGGCCACAAGCCGTAATGCTGACATCACAGAGTTTAGACAAGCATCGAAAAAGGACCAGAAGGCTAAAAGAGGATCACAGTCCAGTCTAGACGGAACAAACGATGTGAAAACAGTACGAAGAAAAAAAAAAAAAAAACACATGACTCTGACTCAGTCTGTGACTTGGATCGGTGGCTTTAAGTCACTGGAAGTTTGGCTCACCGTTAATGTTATCAGGCAGTTTCTTCATCATCGACCCGGACTCGCACGCTTCGATATAAAACACCATCTGAGGAGGAAGAACGTGTCAGTATTCTGCAACCCCCTCTGACCAGAACGTCTCTGATCCCGTGTCCAGAAGCTCACCTTCTTGTACATCTTGTTTTGATGCATGTACTGAATGGCGTTTTGGAGATCTTCAACGTGGAGCTGAAAAACAAGAGGATTTTCAACTGAATGCGGGATGAATAGATGCAGTGTCTGCTGCAGACTGACAGACGTTACGTAACCAAGACAGCGGGCACTGACTGGGGAATCTGTGTGTTGATCTCCAATGTTACAGAACATGGGAGACAAAGCGAATGGTGACAGGGTTTTCTGTTGTTTTGGGGGGTTTTTTGTTGGGACAAACTTCAGACTCAGCAGTTTTATTTGTGACAGTTTTGTACCCTGTTATTTGAGCTGCAGACCAACTCTGAATCTTAAAGTTGCAAAGCCACACTAGTTAACAAGAAGTAGCAGATGTCGGTATAATCAGATAATGTCTAAAAAGGTTCACTGTAGAAAAAGCTCAAAGACGTAACAAGCTCAGTAAAAGGAAACCATTTTCAAAGGCAAGTTCAGTCGGGGGGGAAAGAGTGAAACGTTTTAACAGGAAGGGCGAATAAAGCACCGCAAATGTTTTAGATGTTTTTGTTTTCATGTTTTTCAGAGTTCAGATCTGCTTTCTCTGGAATACACAAACAAAAATTGTTTCTGTCTTGCTGGCTGTGCTTCACACAAATATAAGTTTGTCAATAAATGTCAGATTCACAATTCTTTCGTCTTTGTTTAAATCCTTGTTCATATGAGCAAAAGCTATGTGACGTCACATTAAGATAATAATAGTATCGGCTCAGGGAGGCCATTCTTATAGCTCCTTATATTGTAATATGATGAACTGATATGAGCAGAAAGTTTTAATCTGCAGTTTAAATCTTAAGAAAACAGAGACAGGAATCCTCACATCATCATTGGGAAAAGCCAAAATTCCAGGTGCTCCATGGTCAGTGAAGTACACAAACACGTGATCCTTGGGGCCGCTGCAAAAGAGAAAACAAAAAGAAAGTAATTAATGTTACTAAAAAAAAACCCCACTAAATAAACCAGATGAACCAGAGGTGCTGGTGTTGTCTCTGAAAAAAATGTGTTTTTCTTCCTCTTTGTTTCCCACTTGCCTCTTCAACACCTTTCCAGAACCACCTTTGACTGCCGAGGCGTCTCCCTTCAGAACGGCCAAGAAGTTTTCTGGGGTCACATCCTGCCAACAACCAAAAAACAAAAACACACACACACACACATAAAGTTTACTTTTAATTCATAGCTGCCATTTACAGTTTTTCCACTTAAGCTGGACCCGAGCGACTCACATCCCCGACGTAGTCTTTAAGCACTCCCTTGTACACGTCGGTGCCATTGGGCTTGTTGATTAATATTCCACGGGTGGGGTTTCTGGAAACGACAAAATGGTTCGACTTCAGAAAAAAGGAAGTGCAGAGAGCTGACAAAGGGTTTTGAAGACTTGACGAGGAAACAGACGAATGATAATGATTCACATGTCAGGTGACAAGAGCCGGTGAGGACGCTGCAGCATTTCACATCGTGATTTTCACCAATCACATGATGTCGAGCTGCAGATCATCGTCTCCATCCCAGAAATGGCGTCATTACTCGGATAAAACAAATCCACCTGCTCTGTATGTACTATATAAGAGAACCTGTGTTGGCTGTGCTTGTTATTCATTAACCACTGACCCAGATCTCTATAATAAAGTCACATTAGAGCACAAGCCACTTTCTGGAGGATTCCTGTTGATTGTATTTAAAAGTCAATTATAGACTGCGTTTAATCCCCCATGCTGCTCAAAGGTTAACAAACCTTATTGCTCAAAGATTGACATTTTGTTGATATAATAAAAAAAAAGTGAGTTATCATGTAGTAAAACAACGTTTGATTCGTCGATGGCAACAAAACCACTAATAAAAGAGAAATTATTTACAGAATAACTGTAACAATTAGATATCCGATTGGAGAAAAACTTTTCTTTAACCAAATTTGTTGAAAATCATAGTCCTTGTTGTGTTTAAAGTTGTTTATTTATTTAATGAAAGCTCTATCCTAAAACTGCTGTGTCAGATACTCGTCTCGTCAAATCAATGGCTGCGCCTCTTTCACCCGATGTCGGGTCAAACCCCCTGATAAAGAAGCACCACCAGTGTTTCCTCGTGACTTTACCCGAGCCTCTTCATGATTAACGACAGAAGGCTGGCGTGACACGGCGATGGGGAAGCTGGACTTTTTTTGTTTTTTGTTTGTTTTACTGTGGTTTAAAGATGTGTGACAAGGATGTCCCTGTACAGCAAAAAATATAAAAACTGTTTTCTCCAAAAGTCCCAAAGACTTTCTCTGACTCCGACAAAAAGAGTCTATTGTGCTACGTTTATCACCAAATCAACACGAGCTTAGCAGTTTTATTTTTGAAAACTAGCTCACTGGCAGATTTTCTCTGCATATCTCAATAGCCTGTTAACGTTCAACCAGAAATATCTCTGAAGCAGATGATGAAATAAATATAAATAAGTAAGCTGGTTATTGATAACCAGCTGCTCCTTCTTCTGCTCCCGAAGACAGAGCAGAAGTTTGAGAATTTTGTGAGGACGTCCTACAAAGTCACTGACAAGAAAGTGGTCAAGGATCTCTGGAGTTTTCTGCAAACACTGAAGACTGAGAAGAAGTAACAAGCTTTTATCAGGAAGAATTTCTAAGCTTTTCTAAAGGCACAGTCTGCAATGTTTCCTGCTTAACACAGATAAAGACTACAGTCATGAGGATTGCAGATATTTAGTTAAGGCTGCTGCAAAGATAAAAAATTATGTCCGTTTTTAGCTGGGGAGCAGCTTTTTCCCCAGCTCCGCTATAAAGAGCAGCTGGGGAAAAAGTTGTTTCATTTTAAAACCCTTATATTATATAGAGAATTTCGATTTATTTACAATTACACTATTGTACAAGTAACAACTGTGAAGACCAATATTTTGTTGCAGATCATTTCATGCATTTTCGTTTGAAATCTTTGTATTAATAACGTGATACTGTAAGATTATGTTTTTTTTTAATTAAATTAACAAAACAATCAAATTAAAGAAGGCATATTATACTTATATGTCATAACTCGTCAACACAACATGCGATATTGCTTAAAAAGCTGCTTATGATTACTTATTGGGTTCAATATATAGTAATACATTATTAACATTAAGCGTATTTAACGAGGTTCTATAGAAACTCAGGAAAAGACATAAGACACAAAAAAATAAATCACTGCTTGATTAATTGAAGAATGCTGTGTAATTACATGCTGCATTTTGGACTTGAAAGTTAAAACTTTCCAAGTTTGAAGTTGGAAATATTTACTAAAAAGACCATGGAAGTTGGGATTCTGACTGGGAAAAACCCAACATGTCATAAAAATAAAACTTTTTATTTGCACTTGTGATCATTTGTATTTCTTTGAATCCTTCACACACACTCGGCTCTATGCAAAAATGTGGAGAAATGCATTGTTATTGGCACATATCGTTGATAACAGAGCACGTCAAGCAGCAAGTCCCACCTCTTTGCAGACATGGAACTCCAACATGGTGAAGTCATATTCAAGTTCCAACTTCAAAATTAATCTGAACATGACATACATAGCTGTTGGAATGTGCTTCTTTCACTACAGTCCGGCTAATTTCTTGCATTGCACATAATAATAATAAGATTTCTCCTGAGTGCAACTGCAGCCATCCCAAGTACATTCTGTGGTACATGCACCACAGCTTGAGAACCACCAATGCAAACAATTAATCCCTCCTGTAATTTCATTTGTAGTTATAACTTATTAAGAAATGAGTAATATGCATACAATTTCTATACTCTTTAGAAGAAAGGAGAAGTACAGAAACAGTTTAAAAAAAAAAAAGAATAAAAAAAGCAAACTCACTGCTCATTTTGTGCCAAGTCATCGTACATCATGACCACAATCTGCTCATCCGGGATGCCATTCCTGTGGACAATCTGGTAGGCATGGCAGGCGTCGGCCTGCGCGAGGAAAACACAGGTACATGCGGGTCAACAAGCACATTGACGCCGTCGATGGGAAGCTGGGAAAGCGACGTGGAAGGAAGCTCATCTAAAGTTCAATGTGTCTGTTACGTGGAGCGAGGGCGAGTTACTGGGGGGGTTAAAAAAAAAAACAAAAAACAAAACACGAGTCATTCCCACAGCCCCGCGTTTGTCCCAGTCTTACCTGGTGCCTGTAGTTGTACCAGCCGTTGGAGCCGGCCACGATGACAACCCAGTGCTTCCCGGAGTCGGGCTCCTCCGGAGCGGGATACCCGCGAGCCAGCGCGACGCTGAGGCCGAGCAGCGCGAGCAGCACGTACTGACGCATTGTCCCCCAAAACTCAGGAGCCCTGCGAGGGTCAGAAACGGAATAAAACGGAACTTTTAGGGAATTTTAGCCACAATAACGTAAATAACCACCACAGGGAGAGAGGAGCGGCACGTGATGCCTGGGGTCACGTGACGCATCCGTTCTGGGAAGCTCACGAAGCCTCGGGAACAACAAAGTAGCCAACTGTTTTTTATTTTTAAAATAAAAACCAGACATTTCTGACTCTCCAATGCCACAAAATAATACAATATTTATGACGGAAAGAAAACGTGCAGCTGTTTCATTACCTTTAATGTCTAGGTTCAGACGGTTCTGAAGAGGAGCGTCAGGCAGACGTTACATCCCGAAACGCCGGGCAACGCAGGTTTATAAGCGACGTCGGGAAAGACGTATCAACCAATCAGAGCGCGCGGAGGGCGGGCCTTGACTGTAAAAGATCATGTGATTCAAACAAACTCAGGCACAGACATGCAGCATGTTTTTCAATGAAACCAAAAAAAACTAGGGCACACAGTACCTCCGTAATCAAATAGGATCACAGTCCTGGTGGGACGTAAGCATAAGAGAAAACGCTGCTTTAGTGATATCAGGTGTTAGAAATAAGATACTGCAAATAAATAAAAAAGAAGACTTTACTGCAGGATCGGATGAATGTAGTGTCACAGTTGTGGAAAAATTACTTAAACAAGAGCCTGGATGAGAAGAAAATAAGAAATGTATTAAAACCTTGCGAGGTGAGAACAGAAGTACAGAGTCAAAGAAGTCTGCTCTGACTTACAGTGGATTCTGGGCTTCCTGTTGTATGTGGTGGTCAACAGATGATATAGCAGCAGGCTGTCACAGTCTCTGGGTGTTTCCCCAGCAGAGAGACTTGATTGGATTATAGATGTGAATCCTTAATTGTAATGCACCAAGGTTTCTGTGGAGCCCAACACAGATGGTTTTGCCATTTCTCTATTCTGAAGTAAATGGGGGTTGTTTCTTAATGCATAAAATGCAGCCTCAGTAATGGAATGTGGAAGTAACACCTAGACGGTACACCATTGTCGCATAGGTGAAGCCTATCACATGAGTCACGATCACAAGACTGGTGAGCCACACCTTCAACTGCACCAGGGCTTGATCTGCATATGAAAGTTAGAGGGAGAAGAAAATCATTTATTAAAAAGGGATATTACAATCCGCACTAATTGCCAGTTTTGTTCAGTAAGTTGTGTGCGATATTTCAGGACGGTTTTTAAGGTATTTGTTTATTACAGGTGGCCCTAAGGTGATTAAAACATTGTAAAATGTTTGGAAAATGTAACATATTAATTCTAGTTCTTTACAGCAGTTATGTGTGGATTGTTTTGACCATTTTTAATCACCATATCTGCATCAATTTTTGAGATTATGCTTTTATAGCTATGGTCTCAATATGAGTCTTAAAGGACAGGACTTTAACTAGTTTGAGCTCTTCATCATCCAGAAGGACAGTATGAGACACACACGTTGAGTTCTCATCCAAGGGAAGATTTATTCTTTTTCTGTGCTCAATCTTTTCTATGCCACCAATGCAATGCGCCACTAGTGGTCATGTGGAGAATTGCATGGACTAACTGAAATAACGCAAAATAACTTATTACAAAACAAAATGAAATGATACAAAATGAAAAATTATGTTTGGGGGTGTCTATTTTCTTACTTATTGTCTTTATTTACTAGTAACTTGTTTTTCACCCCTCTACAAATTTATATCGGCGTCTGCTTGCGTTGGTGCCAGGAGTTTGCTAAAATATCTATTAGCTGCTCTGCTCCTTTTTTACGTCAGTCCATATTCTATTCGGGTAGAGTATTTATAACACAGTTTGGTTCATTTTCAGCCGTCTGACCTCACGACTCCGAATTGTTGGAACCGTAAGCGGTGCTAATAGTCCAGTTTCGTAGTTGACATAGAATTTGGTGCGAGCATCATAGCTCTACTGTAAACCTTGCTTGACTCCGCCATTAACCGTTGCTAGTGAGGTCAGACACCTGCAGTAATTATGTTCCTCATGGGCCGATTGTAGAAGAGATGATTAGAAAACATGGGGAATCATGTGTTCAGTATTTGTCACAGTGGCATCATAAATTTGGATTTCCTAATCATGGGTTATTTGAACCCAAGTTTTTTGATAGAAAATTACTGCTACAGAAACAACAGCTGCTGAATAAAAAAATATAATAATAATCACTTGACCATTCACAAATAATGCAAGCACACACAGATACACTCGGCGTCTGGAAATAGGAAAAAAAAAAAAAATCACACACAACAACACAGATTTCAGATGGTTCAGAAAGCTCGAACGCCATTTCATGTGAGTTTTATCTGCAGATAAGAGGAGGAGGCGGACGCACTTCCTTTTTTTCTATGTGTAAAACTAACAACGTAGAATTGTTTGTGAATGAAAATATAGGTCTCATGTTAAAATTACGTTTTTATTTACTTCCGTAATTGCGCTCGCGGTAGCGGGAAAACGCCTCCACTGGACCCTCAACAAACACAGAAACGATTCGGCCGCAGAGAAACTTCTGACTTGAACTTCATCATTCTGCTAAAGGCCCGGTTCGCTGCAGGCGGTCTGAGTCGGTCCAATGACAGATAGAAACAATCTCTGTCTTTATATCAGACGTCCTGATATAAGACACGGTACCGACTGTCACCGCGAGTCGGCACGCAGCTCAAAGCCCCAGTTCCACCCGATACCACCCGGTACCACCTCTGCTGACTGTTCGCTCTGCTTTTCCTTTAATGTTTCTAGCAGGCGGGTTAAACCCGCTGCTGATGGGATCTGGGCTGGAGGTGAGCGGCTATAATCCCAGTCTTACATATCTAGATCTGAGGTGCACAAAACATTATTTAGAGTTAACCCCTATACAGGAAAAGCAGGAGAGTATTTCTTTCGGAGTTAACATTATTTTCATCTAAAAGAGTCATGTTTATACATTATAGAGTGAAATCATTTCAACTGGTCAAAAGAATCTACGGAGCCCCCTAGAGGACATGGGGATTTTTTTTTCTTTTGCGTCCCCTCGCAAACTTTTGCGTTCCCTCGCAATACCTTTTCGATTCCCGCGCAATACGTATTACATTCCCTCCCTTCAATTGAGGAAGTGGTTCATTTTGGAGCAGCACTCAAGACAACAGAAACCTAGAAACAGGTAAATTATCTTAATCCACCATAAATACTGTATACTTAGCAATATTAATGTATGTTTACCTTCATTTATGAGTACTATTTCAAATATGAATCGTGTCCGTTGGGAAAAAAGGTAGTTCAGACATCTGTTTGCTTGCTTAAAGAAAAGAGTAACGTGGCGGGGCCTGCAATGTTAATTTAGTTAACGATGATGATAAATTATCACAGTGACTACACAGCGATTACAGTCACCAGGGAAATATGATACGATACAATCACAAGGAAGAGAGACAAAACATGTCCTCTAGATAAAGCACATAATTTCTGTAAAATATAGACAAAGAATAATTTCATTAAATATTGCAACTAATCTGGGCAATGTCAGCACAACAATATATGTTTTCATACATTGTTGTGCTTTATTAAAATACTTTTTATTTTAAACTCTGTAGTAAGTGTCTGTAAAAGCCCTTGACCTGGAGTAGAACTCAGTGCATTATAATAGTCAAAAACAATCAAACAAATACTAAAATAATAACCCAAACATGGCCGTTTGATTTCCCATCATGCTTAGCGTCGCGGACTATAAACCGTTTGTTCCCGGTAATTTCGATACAAACGCTGTTAAATTTTATACTGTTTGATTCAGCAAGTCCTCTTCTTTCCAACCAGATCGGTTGGAACGTGCTTTGTAACGTTTTAACACGATCGACGTTCCGAACGGGTAATCATGTGGCGCTATAGAACTTCGTTTCCCAGCATGCTTTGCTGGCCTCGCAGCTACATGCGACCATTCTGCCCGCGGAGGAGACACGTGGCGGAGCTAGGCCTGCGGCTGGTGCTAGGTGAGCATCGTTCTGGGTTGATTTAATTCGTTTTTCATCCGCTAAAAACCGTAGTAATCACGCTTCTACGATTAAAGTTCGTTTTATCCCGTTTTTAAAGCAGTTTCTGTGGGTTTTCACTGAATTAGAGGCTTAATTAGGTGACGGCGGAGCTGCTCTCAATTTCCTTTTCAGCTTGTTGGTCTAATAAAGGTTGATGAGGGTTCCTCAGGTATCCTGTTATGGACTTCACACAGGTAAAAGGTATGATCTAACTCGTTTTTGCACCATTTTCTGTGAATAAAGACTTTAATTGAGTTTCATTTCTACGTCTGGTTCATCTCTTTGGAATAAAAGGTTGATGGGGGATCCTCAATGATCCTATTTAAGTCTTCACACACGATCACACACGAATATTTCCACAAGCTTCAACTCGATTTAACTCTTTGATTTTGCTGCAGGGCACGCAGCATGGCATGATCAACCATGACTGGGCCGTCCTTGGGCGAGGGTGTCTAGTGATTAATGGCCGAAACACCTGTTGACCCCAAGGTACACTACTGATGATGTGTCCTGATAATTTAAATTAAGGTTAATTGAAATACTGTGTCTTTACACACCGGCCTTAACTCAGTTGACTTGAACTTCCATGTTTGACACACATCACACACACCAGGAGCAAGCCTCCTCTGTAATGCATGAATATTGTGTCCTTAAGGTGGATTTAAGGTGGACTTGATCATGTTTTTCTGATTTTTATTCATGTTTTAATACTGATTTTCATAGTTATCCGATTTTTATTCAAGATTTTGAGCTTCTAATTCATGCTTTATTGCAATTTCTCTCTGTTTTTTATTCATATTTTAATAATTTTCTGATTTTTATTCTTGTTTAATCCATATTCTGAGTATTTCTCTGGTCTTTATCCTTTATCTGCTTAATTATTTCTGTCTGAATAGATGTATAGAAGCCTGTTTATCACATTCATAGCTTAGAGGAGCTCACAGCTTAGGTTTAGCATCCATTATGGGGAGGTTTTAGCAGCTCAGGGCTAAAAAAGCTTAGGTTTAGCATCCAAAATGGTAGTATAGAAGCCTGCATTTAACACTCATAGCTTTGAGGAGTTGGCAGCATAGGTTTAACATCCATAATTTGGAGTTTTTAGCAGCTCAGGGCTAAAAAAGCTTAGGTATAGCATCCAAAATGGTGAGGTTTTAGCAGCTTAGGGCCAAAAAAGCTTAGATTTAGCATCCAGGATGGAGAGATTAGCAGCTTAGGGATAAAATGGCTTAGGTTTAGCCTCCAAAATGGAGAGGTTTTAGCAGCTTAGGACTAAGAAGTTATAATTTAAATAATACCCAACTTGTACAAAATCAGTATTTCTCATAAACATTGCAACAAATTCATATTTGAGGAATGTTATTATGTGTAGTTAGACATTAAAACTTGTTTTTAGTCAGAGCCATAAGCTTTTATAAAGGTGTAACAGAGACAAGATATGTGACTTTGAACCAAAGTCTTATCCAAACCTTTGAGTCTTAGTTTGACTTCTGTGGATCTCAAAAAGTTGTTCTTTGAGAAAAACAAATTTAATGTACATTGTTACTTACTACTCATTTTTGGCTCTGCAGCTTGAACACAACAATTTTACACCACATTTTATGTAACATTTTATTCTAATAAAAACATGCTCTTATAACCTTTCCATGTTGAAGTGATGAAATGAAAATTCCTTCCTTGCCGAACTGCGTTGTTTTGCTACCCGATTGTCTCACTTGCTCATTGATGAAATGCTGTGATTGAGTTGTACAGTTACTGGTAAAGAAAAAAAAAAACCACTTATAGCAAACATGAAAATTACAGGAATTCAAAGAGTACGTATTTGGAAGTAGTATTATTTGACATCTCTATCTTATGGATGTTTTTTTTTTCATAGCCTCACACTCTTGTCAGACCTACTCGACACTCAACTTCTGCCTCTTCTGTTCAGCCATTAACTTCAACGACGTCTTTGCAAGGCTATACGCCAGGAGAAGCAGGGCACTCAAGCCAGTACCTTATCAGAGATGATGAAGCATCGCTGAGTCCACAACCCAACGCTTTACCAGACGGAGCTGAAGGTCATTATCGAGTGTGTGTCATTGATGACAATGTGGAACTTTTATATCCTGCCTTGCATTCCACACCTGGTCCATCAAACCAGGAAACCGAGTATTTCTATGAAGTGAATAATATGGAAAACCCAGTGGTAATGCGAGACACCGAAACAGTGATGGCCAACTTCAGCAGCATAGATGGTCTGGATGAGACAGTGGATTCTGGAGTAGTTAAGATAGGGTCAAGGTCAGAAGATGGGGATGGTGAGCTTGATTCTACTCTTCCCATCATGGCCAGTCATACTGAGAGAGAAGCCGAAAACTTTTCAGAAGTAGGTGTGCTTTGTTTTAGAGTTTTATTTGCTTCTGTACATGATTTGTTTGCATTTATGACAACTAAAATGTACTGTTCTAATTCATGTTACATTCCAGGCTCCACAAACAGCTGTAGTACACATGATCCCTTCAACAGAAAATTATGCACTACCGTCTTCCACTGGAGATGTAGGACATCCCAAAGGCCCTAGGTATGCACATATCCGCCATCTATGGTCATCTATGACCATAGATATATATATATATATATATAGCAAAAGGAGGATTCGACCTCAGACAGTGGGCCAGCAATCAACCAGCAGTAGTAGCCCATCGACCTGCCGATGCCAGATCTTCAGCTACAGAACCGTGGCTAAGCCAGAGTTACACATACCCACTTGAACCCACCTTGGGCCTGAGCTGGAACTGTGCTGCTGACACCCTGGGCTATCAGTATCGAATCATTGAACATTCTACACTGACAATGAGGACCGCCTACCAAGTGTTAAGCAGCCAATGTGATCCTCTGGGATTCATGGTACCTTTCACAACCCCCGCCAAAGTGATAATTCAGCAGCTTTGGTCCAAACAAAGGGGTTGGGATCACCCTGACCTACCTGCTACCCTCCAAGAAGCATGGGAACCCAGGAGAGTGAGCTAAAACATCTCAACAATGTATCCATCCCTCGCTGTTATTTACCACACCCTGATAAAGGTATGGGTACACAGTACCCATACCTTGGGCACTAATTACCTGGCCAATTAGTGCGCTCCGCCTCCCTAGACAACCACCTTCACTCCAGTGCTTTTTTATTGTTAAACAGTAAAAAAAGGAAAAAGAAAAGCAACAAACCCAAAAACAATCTGTACATGCAAAGAACAAAAACAATAATTAAATCTAAAAGAAAACAATCATATTTTTCCCTTTACATTTGCATAGATTTTGCCATTACATCTGGGATTATCGCTGTCAATAGGTGAATCCTCGTCAAAGGTACACGTGCAATATTTGCTGGTTTGCTGATTCAAATGACTGAGTTTTGCTGATAAATCCTGGTTTTAAATTCTCATTGTTGTCTTTACGTTTGGGTTTCTCTCGATTAGTGAGAGACGCAGTCCTCCTCCAATCCACTGCAGACCTCCGGATACCCAAGTCATTCGGTCAAATGTTTGCTGTCGCAGAACGGTTTACGATCTAGCAACGTCACTGCCTGTGTTGCGTAGGCCCGGGGCAGCTGACGTCAGCAATGTTGCTGTGAAGAAGTTTTATTCGTATTAAATGATGTTCCTTTATGTGTCATATAAATGTAATGTTTTCTGTATCACAGTCAAGGTGTTTTCTGTGCAGCTGGGAGAGGGGTACAAACTAATGAAACAAGACGTGTCTACTGAAGTAAGTTTCCCAGGGTTGTTGAACTTCCCCAGACGGTTATTTGGGAGCTAGCTGTTTTTCCCGTGGCCTTCCCTGCATGGAGATGGAGTATTTAGTTTTTGCATTTCGTAGACATAGCAGTGAATGAGCGTACAAGGTTCCGTATGTTTTCCTTTGTTTCTCTTGTTTGGTCTTAGAAGATTGAGTCTCCGCCTCGGTAGTAGAGAGAGATGAATAAAGTAACTATGCAACTCTGAGTTCGGCAGAACAGAATGATTTGTCGCCTTATGCAGTGTATTTTTGCTCTCCGTCTGCAGATGTATTAAAGATTGTTTTGCTCCCTGACTTTTGTCTGGACCTCAGTCTCTGAATTGTGCACTTCACAATTTGGTGCATTGGCCGGGAACCTTCGCTGGTTCGTCCAAGTCGGTGGACCTCGGAAGAGGGTTGGCCGCCAAACCTTCAAACTGGTTTTCCTCCAAACCTTTCAGAGAGAAAGAGGACTCTTCTGATACTCCACCGGGTTAGATCAGCCACGACAGGATAAAGACAGAGCTGAGAGGGGCAGCAAAACATCTTAAGGTTTGTAGGTCTATTTATTTAGACTGAGTTGTAGGTCTATCAAACTAGACTGAGGATTGGAATAAACGTGTCAAATAAACGTTTTAAATTGTAGGAGGTTTGTAAAATTAGAGAATGGGACTTTTTTCTTCTAAAGAGCCTTGGGTGGACCTAACTGTTCTAGTTGCTACTGAAGGAAAGGGCATTTATTAACTGTAACCTGGATAAGAGTCCAAAGACGTCAAATTACTTTGCGCCCAAGCTATTATTGTGTAAACTTTAATCAGTGTTTTCTATGAAAACGATGCAACGTAAGCTGTATTGGTTTGTGAAAAAGTTGGCACATGTTTCATAAATTGAAAGCATTCCAGGACTAGAGACGAATGACTGAGGAATAATGTGCTGCAGGAACCATGTTGATTAAAACAAGACTTGGCGAGCTGCACAAATTAGTCCGACTAACGGAGCCAAATCTGAAGGGAATTTTTGATAGCAGGTAAGACACTGATAGCTTTACACAGGAAGCTATGAGGCGCTTGTAACGTTACCTCACATTGTTTATTCAAAAGCAATGTTCCAGAGTCTATGTGCACATGTGAGTATTAGAGCAACATAACCTCATAATTGTGGTATAGACAAGCATTTGTCTTTTTCTCTAGCATTTGCAAAATTTGGCGTTCCAGCTATAACAGAGAGGCGTGAAGGTTGTTGACAGTTCTGGGCCTGAGTTGGATCAAGATGTATTTGAGGATGTTGTTAACTGTTTAAACAGTATAAATATGAAACTGGTTTATGGTTTATCCTTTAGTTTAACCATAAATATTTAATATAAAAAGCGAGAAGAAAAGGGAAAACTAAAGGATAAACCACAGTATATGTTTAAAACATATACTGTGTTTAAACACAGTGTATGTTTGACTTATACTGTGTACAACTGTGTACAACAGTATAACTTATACTGTGTTTAAACACAGAAACTGTGTTTTTACTGTGTTTAAACTGTTTAATACACACACAGAAACTGTGTTTAAACAGTTAAACTGTTTAACACAGTTTAACCTCATACGATAACCTTAACACAGTTTAACTGTGTTAAACAGTTTAACACATTTTATACACAGTTTTCACACAAACTGTGTTTAAACACAGAAACTGTTTAAACACAGTTTGTGTGAAAACAGTTTATAAAATGTGTTAAACTCTGTCAAACCGTTTAACACAGTATAACTGGCTACAGTTCAGTGCAATTTAATCTAAAAAGCGAGAAGAAAAGGGAAAACTAAAAGATAAACCATAAAAACACAAAATGAAAATAAGCAGAAATTATTTCTATTAAACGAAGACATTTTAATTCTTAAATCAATACGTTGCTATTAAAATTGCGGCACTAAACCAGCGAAGGGAAAATATCTAGTTTAATTAATTTCACAAGTTTAACAATAAAATTGCACAAATGTTTGGAGTTTCTCAAAGTATTTTGGGGGTGATTGACAGTGACCAATTGACCTGACCTGCATGTTTTAGGAGATGTGGGGGGGAACCGGAGCACCCGGGGGAAACCCACGCAAACACGGGGAGACCAGGCAAACTCCACGCAGATGGTCTCTGTGAAGACGCAGCGCTAACCACCGCGCCACCGCGCTGCCCACGTTTTTCCGTCTTTCTCTAAATATTAATAGCTGGAACATTAAATGTTTTCTTAGCTTGTCTTTACTCTTTTGATTTTTTTTTTATTTTTTTTTTGGATTTCTTCAATCCAAATATATTCTTCACCGTTTTCCAAAATGTTGATTCATTTTTCTTTCCACTCTTTAATCCTTTGATGTCGATATCTTCAAGGTCTTCCCGGCTGGTTTCTTCAATGGCTGTTCTAGTGGTTCTTCTGGACCACTAGAAAAGTGATCCAGAACACCTCTTCAACCGGGTCGTCTTCAGTCTTTTGCTCTTCGTCGTTAGAAACTGGGGTTGGTCCTTCGCTGTAATCTTTGCCATCACTCATCGTGTCGGGCAGCAGCTGCTCCTCTTCATTTGTCCTGTTGTTCTGATGGTTTTGGTCTGCTTGCCGTTTCAGTTCAGTCACATAGTTGTCATAGTGGATGCTGATTTTCTCCAACTCAATCTGTACGCTACATAATTTCTCTCGCAGGAATCCAATTTCTTGCCTCGTTTCTCTTAGTACGGCATTTTCCGCTCTAAGATTCTCAAAAAGTTCCTTCTCCTCCTTCGATTTTGCGGCTCGAAATTTTCTCTCCTCCTCAATCTGGAGAGTTCATTTTATTACTTTTTGGTGCGTCTCCTCCTTCTCAGCTGTTAAGCTGTTAACCAGCTGCTTATTATGGCCGTCCTCCTGCTTCATCCGTGCCATGTCCATTTCATACTTGGAGTGCAGCTCCTCATACGATAAATCATCTAGCTCTCCTTTGAGAGCCTCGCTATCGTCTTTTTCTGCAGTAATTTTAGCTACTGCTGCTTTCAATTCTTCATCATCTATCCCAGCCTGGGAAGTAATGGCCAAGACTTTAGGAATTTCTGGATTACAGAAGCGCTGTAGTCCAAGATCCTGCTTTGCCTTCATGGCCTGATCAAAATACCCCATTTTCAGTTGCTCGTGTTTCTTGACCTGGAAATCCATCTAGGCGGGCCAGTTTCTGATTGTCCTTTTTCCTGCGCATGGTTTCCTTTTGCCGGAAGGACGTCAATCGTTGAATCTCTCGACGTAAGTCACCCGGGTGCGCAGAAGGGAACCAGCCTTGGGAGTTTAGTTGGTCTCCCCTTCTCGCGTTGCGTCCCGTCATGTTACCGTTATACGTTGCTGAATGTTGAGACATTTTCTCTTCAGTAAAATTGCGAAAATCCTCAATTACTAGACTAAGTGCTTTGCGGGCGTCTGAACTGGTCAGTAGTATTGCAAGCAATGACAAATATTCTGAATTGTGTTACATAAAATAATGGACTACAACATGTAAATAATGGACTACAACACGTACATC
>VMRN01000055.1:1826015-1943164 GCA_010277015.1 Poeciliopsis turrubarensis
AATGGACTACAACACGTACATCATGGTCTGTAACATGTAAATAATGGTCTGGCCCTGAGGAATCTCAGCCAAGCTCATCTGATTCTCAAGAGACTCTCATCCTTTCAGAGAGTCCTGCTAAACGCCAGCGCCTGGACACAGAAGCTCAGGATATAAGAATTGACTCTCAAAACCTCATGCAAAACAAAAAGTATTTTGTTGTAAAAGCCTTTCTCACCGTTTCCTCCAGAGAACCTGCTATGCTCAGTAGGCATGCTAGAACAGTTTTTGTGTTAAATCTTAAAAGTTACAAAAAGATAGAGGTGCAATAATAGCTTGTCAGGCCAAGGGGCAGGTGCAGAGTTTGCACATCCTCACATCAAGTGCAGTGCGTCAAATCTAGCCTAATTCATTTTTACTGTTACTGGTGCTTAAAAAAAACCCTATTTAAAATGAACAAACTGGTAAAATAAACAAATAAATCCTGGTGATCCACCAGTCGTACTATCGCTTATATTTGAGAAGAGAAATTTTTTTTTTTTTTTTTCTTTACTAACAATTACTGTTTTGATATGTGTTTAATAAAAGCTGACATGTTTTGTTGCTCGAAGTTGGTGGAATCCATTCTTAACAACAAACCTGGTGGCGAAGGAATCATGAAGGAATATAACCGAAGCAAGTGCCTCACAGATGAAACCACAAGGAAAATGGTTAGCATACTGGCAGAGAAGAATGGGTCATTTCTAAATAGGCTTTAGATGGCCATCGAGATGAAATCAAGGATTTAGTTAGATCTACTGCATACCTTGGATGATTGACCTTGACCATTTTAATTTTGCCGGACATCCCCACCCAGAGAGGTTAAAAAAAAATGTATGCCAGAGGAATTGTGAGCTTATTCCCCTACCGCAGTGATCCATTCTCCAGCAATGGTTATGCAAGTCACATTGATTGTAATTGATTGTGTGCAGTTGCTTTGCAAATGAGTTTCCTTAGTTTGCAGTTGTGAAACTGCTGCTGAGATTTATTTATTTATTTTTGCATTTCAACTGTGTTTTACATAAACCTTTTAAAAATATAACGCTATAAACAGTTGAAAGTCATCAATCCGTTTGTGGACATTACCAAACGGATTAAATTCTGAGGTGTCTGCTCTCAGCCGATTTGCTGGTTGTCAGTCAAAATCACGTGATCTGACATTTTATTGGCTTTTGATAATATTCTGATTCAATGCTTGTTTTGGTGACTGTTTGGTTCGCATAGAAATTATTCATCAGCTTCTAACTCATGATTCTGGTGTCCCCGTTTGTTTTTGCCACCCTTTCGATCCCCAAGGAGAATTATTACGATGCTGCAAGTGGTACTGGCGGATAAAAAACTATTCAGAGATCCGCTGTTGGAGACAGACGATCATCATATAAACCATTAACGGCACTTGAAGAAGAAATGCAACTGCTGGGACGGTGTTGCATCCCAGTGCAACGCCATCACTGGTGACAGCCATCAACTGTAATGGGTTGCACACCATGTGATGTTACTGTGACACAACCAAAAGTTAACAGTGGATCTTAAAAAGCTGCTGTAATTCAAGAAATAAGTTACATGCATTTCTGTAGGGATTTTATTCAGTTGTACATTTAACTCCACAAAAGTGTAAAAATAGCACTTCATATTTATCTGTGCAGAGTTGTTTTCTCACAGCTAAAGCGTAAATTATCAACACAGTAGTGTGGTGTGTCAGTTTATCACTCATAGGAGTTTTATAAACTCTCAATAAGTCAATGCAGTGTTAAAAAGCATGAGAACCAGAGTTGTTTTTTCACCATCATGGAGTAACTCATTAACTCTGATTACAATCATATTCAGTCTTATCAGAGTTATTTGACTCGGAGTGTTAAGTTTTATTAACACTGCACAGTGTTGGTCAGTGTTCAATTTTTACTCTATTTAGAGTTAAACCCAACTCTGAAAATGTAACACTATTGAAAGGGTTAAATTGACACCCAATTTCGATTGGGACCAAATCGACTCGGACACGGTGTCAAATTCAACTCTAGGTGTTGATTTAACGCTGCAAAATTTACTGTGTGGATATGCAGTCTCAGAACAGTTTTTATCTTCTCCATTCTTTACTGAACTGAGTTTATTTGCTTAGATCGTGTGTAAAATACGGAAATATGCAAGGAAAAGTAAATCTGCTTCAGAAGACAACACGGCTTACATGGAGAACCTTAATCGGTAAACTTTGATTAAATAATTGAATAATCCCCTGGGGTACAAACCCTAAATTCTACCTATAATCTATTCCTTCTATGAGGTTACAATCTGATAATTAATTTGTTTCTTTAAAAAAAAAAAAAAAGTGAACCGCCTTATAGAAACTTAGCTCTTGTATTAGTTTGAAGATTTATTTTTATTGTAACTGTTTACTGCATTTTGTCAAATTAAAACAATTTTATGCAGTTAAAGAAACACAAAGTCATTTTATAATTTTTACACATAATCCTAAACTGGTGGTGTTCATAAGTGATCATATCTGAGTTGAACTTTCCTTCCCGAGTTGGATTTCGATATCACACGCTGCTCTCGGTGTTGGATCAGATCAAATAAAATGCAGATAAATGAGAACAAAGTCAGCGTGGTTTGAGAAAATCTGGAAGATAAAAGGGGGACAAATATATTTGAAAGCTGCTCTAAACTCTTCTGAAATGTCAGCCAATGAATCGACGGAAAACACAAAATGAGTGCAGTAAAGAGAACAATAAATCCAACTTTTTATTTCTCCATATAGAAAAGAATCAAGTTAAATAGTGAAACAGTCCATCAAAAAAAAAAGAAAGAAAAAAAAGCGGCATCTTGTTTTCAACTGATGGTCCTTAATACATTAAGCTTTGTCCCAAAAGGAAAAAAAAAAAAGAAATACTATGTTCACAGTAATAAATATCGAAAAAACAAAATCTTTTAGATATAGACATTATATATATATATATATTTGTGTAAATATATATATGTATAGATAAATTCATATACAGTAAAAAGTTATTTTCAAGTTTATCAAACTTAAAAAATTGAAATAAAAACGTCCGAAAACAGAATAATGATTGCATTTTGTCATTCCCCAAGGCATCGGTAACCATGGTCATTCAGAGTCTGTAATAAATAAAATGGGATCTAAAGATTGTAGTGCATCACTGTAAAAAAAAAAAAAAAAAAAAAAAAAGAAAAAGAAAAAGTAGTGCAAGTTGTTTAATTCTTTGCGCAGTTTAATCTTGCAAAAAAAGAAAAAAAAAGAAATTTAACTAATCCACAAAAAGGAATGACAACAATCAAGCAGAGTTGGTTGGGGACCCGCTTGTCTCCGTTCTGCATGATAACTTCCTCTGCAGTCTTGGCAGCCAAAAAATAATAATAATAATAAAGTGAGAGAAAGCTTTCACTTGCATGAAACCATAGCAAATCATAAACAGAATTATTTGGCAAATAAAAACAAACTCTTCTGGTCTTACGCTTTGTAATAATAATAATAATAATAATAATAATAATAATAATAAAAAATCTAAGAAAACTGTAGATGTGATGCATAGAAATGAAATCACCGGCAGCAAAGAATAACTTAATGTGAGCGTTGTTTACTGTCATGCAGCATTTCTGAGATGCGACGCAAGGCAGATACCGTGGATGCGGCGAAGCGTGTACGACGAATGGAGACTCTGCCTGTGTTTGCACGTTTCCCTGGCTTCCTTTCCCCCTCGGCGCTGAGGAACGGGAGCCAGGGGGGAAGCTCCCATTTCCCCATTGTCTGCAGGATCTGGCATCCTGCTGGAAAGCCAGGGGGCGCTAGAGGGTGTAGTGCGTGGGGTGGGAGGAGGCCTGGGTGTCTCCACACAAGCAACCCGGCTGTCTGTGGTTGGCTGAACAGTCTCAAACCTCGGCACCCAACTCGATGACCCCAGTATCAATGATGGGCACTAGCTTATCTTCCACCTGTACCAGCAGGATGGTCTTGTTGATGTGGGAGCGACTGGCTGGGTCTCGGCTACAAGGCAACCACCGGTGAATCACCTGCAGGGGGCGACACAGGAGGCAGGTCAGCGAGACGAAGCAGCCAATCAAATTTATGAGGCAAGTATGGAGAGGAAACGAGGGTATTTTTTTAATTTATTTATTTTTGTACGCTGGGCGGCTGCTAATGTAATTGGGTGACTTTAGTGAACTTTAGTAATGAAGAAAAAAATAAATAAATAAAATTAAATCTTGCCTCTTATGTACGACAGAGGATTAGAGCCAGGCGAAGAAAAAAAAAAGTTTTATTACGAGGAAAAAAGTAATAATATTTCAGTAAAAAGCCATATTGTAATAATACAAGAACAAAGTTTACATCGAAACGTCATCGTATTTTGAGAATAAAGTTGTAGTAACATCAGAAAAAACGCCAGAGTGAATGTACGATGATGACGTCATAATTCGGATTTTGTAGCCGAACAAAGTAACGTTCACGGCCGACTTACATGACCTTCCATGCCCTCGACGGGGCTCCAGTCCCTCCAGCAGGTCCGTCCTGCCCTCAGTCTCAGCGCCTCGTCGGGCCACAGCAGCTCCTTCCGCTTCGGCAGGTTGATGTTCTCCAACACCTGAGTCACGTCCACGATCTAAAAAAAAACACACAGAGACTGAAATCAGAGCTGATAAATTCACAACACACACAAATCTGACAAGCATAACGCTCCAATGTCTTATATTTAACGGTGACCTATCATGCTTCCTTGAACAGTTGACGTCCGTGGCCTAGACAAAACCTGTTCATTACATATTTTGTACAAAACCGTTTTTAGGTAATCAGACTTTAGTCTGCTCACTCCTGTCTGTTTTGAGCTTTCAGAATGAGCTGTTTTAGGGCCTCTTGATACTTTAAATCCAAATAATCTGCTGCTGGCCACGCCCCCCCGACTCAACGTCTGCACTCGCACATGAAAACAGCTGCAAACAGATGCGCAGTTGTACAACCGAACGTCGTTGAAAAGCAGAAGCACAACCAACAAGAATGTAGCAAGTTGTTTCTGGATGATAAGTTAACAGTAAAGCACTTTGTCTTTTCCAGCAGCCATTTCAAGTGATAAAATCAGCTGACCAAACATGCTGAAGCTCTGCTGGGGTTGCTAGGTAACGGGCAGTGCCTGCTGATTTGTGACATTACTTTCTGGAGGTTTTTGGAACAGCTCTTTTTCCAGACACCAAAAAACATTAATGTATTACCAGAAAAATGGCTCGGTGGTTGTTTTTTTTTTAAGTACTTTGTCTGTTTTTAGAAGCGCAGGAAACCCAGGTGGACAAAAGAGTGCATTTTGCATGATATGTCATCTTTAAAAAAAAAAAAAAAAAAAACAACAGTCCCAAACCTGCACTCTGTACGAGATGTCATCTCTTCGTACTGTGGAGACGGTGGGGTTGTGCTGCTGCGGGTAGTGGTGGTGGTTGTGGAGCTGGCTGAGCGGGTCCGTCACGGCGCTGCACACGCCGTCGTTTCCCAGCAGGCCCACCAGGGTGTGACGCTTGCAGGGCGGGATGCTGTGGCTGGAGAGGGAGGAGGACGGGCCGGCGGGGTCGGACGTGGAGCCCAGCCGCAGCTGCAGGGAGGTGGGCAGCGTGCGCAGGGACAGCTGGCTGGTGGAGGAGCGGCGGCAGGGCTCCAGGCCCGTGGTGGAGGTGCGCAGCGACGAATGACGGCTGCTGCTGTAGCGGTAGGACGACGACTGGCTGGCCATGGAGGCGCGGGCCGGGGACTGACGGACCAGACCGGACTGAACCGACTGGGAGCTCTGGCTGGTGCCTGGATGCGGAGGTTCAAAGCAGATCCAATAAGTTTTGTTCATCAATGAGAGCATTAATTAGTGACTCTGGTACAGTAACTCTGGTAAAGGTTCAGCTTCCAGCAGGAGAACCCGAAACATTCAGACGGAGCCACAATCAAACGGGTGTTTAATAACTGTGCTCTGAACAGACACGCAGTTTTGGTTGATTTATTTGTGTTATTGGAAGTTAAGTGGCAATGATCACTGTTTTACATGATGCACCGTGTTGTGTTGGGCTATCAAAGAAGCTGGAAGGATCTTTGCATTCAGACAGCTGTGATGCATAACCACGGCAACCAGGTGTTTTTTTTTTTTGTTTTTTTTTTAACAATCGTGTGTCAAAAGCAAGGGGTCATTAAGGAAATGCTGCTGTGGAACGTTGCCCAGACACTGAGCAGTAAGACATTTATACAGCAACAGTCTTCAGTCAGAGGCCTCTTTAGAGTCATTGCTAGACTGACTGCTACCGGCGATCCTTCGTGCCCACAGCATCACAGCGACTCCTTGACGATCGTATGATTTACGACACCGTTTAATTTCTCTTCAGAATAAAAGAAAAGTATTTTTTCAATTGAGTCACATAAAGTTCCCCTAAAAACAGTGGAGTTTTATGTGGCAAACATCTTAAAATAGTCGCCTCACCTAGAGAATGGGGCTGGTATGAGTGAGGGGGAGCGGGTCCGGTGGTTCCACCGTGTGACACCGAGCTCTGGTGAGAATCTCCCCCTGTCCCGTTCCCGCTGCCGCATGACAACCCCCCTGCGTCCGAATCCTCGATATTCCCTCCACTGTTACAGCCGGCGCCACAACCTTTCCTCAACCTGCAATGAAAATGGCTTTTGGTCTCATTTTTACCCAACATATTTAACACACACACACACGACTGGCACATCAGTAACGTCGTGCTGATGTGGAAGTGGGTTTCCAAAAGCGTCGCTGACCTGTGCCAGGTGCTGACGACGAAGTTTCGGATGTTGGCGATGCTGATGGGCCCTCCCAGGATGTGTCCGAGCTGAGGGTGCGTGTTGCAGTAGGAGGTGGTCAGCGGAGACACGTAGATGGGATACCCGATGGGCTGGTCGCAGGACGAGTTGATCATGTTCCGCAGGGCCTGCTTGGCGTTCTGGATGCTCCCACGCTCAGGATTTCTGTTTCTCAGGAATACCAGCTCCTGCTGCTGCCCCGCCCACAGGCCTCGGACGCATTCCTTGTTCACCTGTCCCGCGAGAGCAGGAGATTCTTGTCAAATCAGCGTGTCATACAACAACGGGCCGCTGAACCTGAACTGGTGCCACCTTGATGACGCGGAAGCTGAGGAACCGGCGATTGAGCATGATGATCTTGTACTCGTTGGTGCCTTCGTCCAGGACGTGGCGCAGGGCGAGGAGCGACGGGGCGTTGGACAGCACGGCGCTCCTCCAGGCCGGGTCGCCCTCGTGAGCGATGACCAGGTTCTGCTGGTGCGACGAGATGGCCTCGTAGAGAATAGCCGGCTCGTCGTACTCGTCGGGGGACGTGAAGTGGTCCTGAAGGAGAAACGCAGCAGCGGGTCTCAGTTGAGCCTTACAACTTTTCATAAAATAATCTGTTTTTACCGTACAGCACTGCAAAAAATAGTATTGTACGAGATAGTTAATCTGTGAAATGATGATGCTCCTCTGTCTTCTCCCAGTGCTAACTACACAAACACACCGTATGGTCAGAAACAACCAGTCAGGAGGAGGGTCTTCGTGCTCTTCGTGTTGCAAAAGTATTCATACCAGTCAAACTTTTTCACTTTCTTCTGAATACAAATGTAATATATTTTATTAAGGTATGTGATAGACCAAGACAAAGTACCACATAACTCTCAAGTCAAAGGAAAATTTTAAATCTGATAACCCTTACTCGCTAGCTAGCTAATGAGGATATCAGCTAGCCTTTGCTAGCTTCCCTAATATTCCCTTCCTAGCTACCTAGCATATACTCTCAAGTTGAAGGAAAATTATCAGTAACTAGATATGTTAGGGTACATATTAGGGATGCTAGCAAGAGCTGACTGATACCCTTGCTAGTTATTATTGGGTTATTGATAAATAACTTGACGCTTGCTACAACTTGAGGGTAGCAAGCGTATATTAGCAGCTAGTTAGCAGTCAGTAGCCTGAACTGCCTGGAGTCACAGAATGGAATGAAGAAAAAAAAAAAAAAACTACATAAAATATGCAAGATTAAATAGTCCTGCCACGCCAACATTTAATTAAATTTTTATGAATGCAAAACATTTTAAGGCCTTCATTTTAGATACATGAATTTAAGACTTTTTAAAATATGTGCGAAAACCCAGTTACAGCTTCGCTCACCTGGTGTAGTTTAAGAGACATTCGGATTCCAGGCACCACAACTTTCCTGAGCAGTTCCATGTCTGCGAAGATCCACTCGTCTCGCACGGAAGAGATGCGGAAGTCTCCTTTAAATAATGCATGCAGTCCATAAAGGAAAGATTCCAGGTTGCTGAGAGGGGAATCAGAAAGAAGAGATGGAAGTTTTAAATGCTACTATCCGTCCAGTGTTCGCAGCATGTAGCAGAAACAATCACACCAATCAAACTTTTTCACATTTTGCAATGCAGTATAATAGACCAATGCTGTTTTTCAATAACCGGATAAATTTAATGTGGATTTTATCCTCAATTGGATTGAGAAAAAAATCTGGGCCATTCTGACACACAAATTTATTTTCATCTAAACCATTCAGCCGTTAGCACTCGTGTTTCAAACGTATCGAACTGTTCCACAATTTTCCGAACACCAATGGAAAAATGTTTGGATTTTTACGTTTGTAAAAATAGTTCTCTCACTGTAACAGCTGCAATTACAGTGAAACCAAATCACACACAACTGGATACTTTAAAACGTTTGTGACAAAATGTAGAAGAGTCACGGGGACAAGAAATCCCCCTCCCGCTGCTGTTTAGCTTTTAAAAAAAGCGTGTTGCGCAGGCGTTATAAATCATTCACTTGGCTTAATAAAGACGGCAAGATAACCTGGACATGTGATGCGCGGCGGTTCCCAGCGCTCTCCTTCCCAGGACGCACAGGCCGAAGCAGAGCAGCACGAGAGGCGAGTCTTTGTCACTGTTGAGTGGCTGCAGGACGAAGCAGAAACAGGAAACTCCTGTTAGTCTTCGTAGCAGGTGGAGTCATCTGTTGTTTTAACGTTTGATCAAATTTAAAATGTTTACAACTGGATCAGAGTGTTAAGCAACAAAACATTCCCTCCGATCAGCTTCAACACAAACCAAACTGTGCAAAAAAACCAAACAAAAAAACCCAAATCCTACGCAGAAAAGATCTCAATCTGATCAGATGTTTTTTTTTTTTTTTGAGGCATACCTTAGCCCTTTGAGAGTTACAGTACTGGATCCATCCAAGGTAGACGCCACAGAAACTGTCCCTGGAGATGCCCGCCAGCCGGTGGTCGTAGTCCTCGTCGATGTTCGGATTGAAGGTGGGATCCAGGTCCACGTAGTTCCTCTCGCCGCATCCTCGCAGGCCCTCTTTCATGGTCTCATTAGACAGCCACTCCTCCAGCTTGGGTGACGCGATCACGTAGTAGATGATACCCTGAGCCCAGAGAGCGACAAGTTCAGATCTGCTCTCAACATTCAGACAATCAACTGAATCATCAAAGTATCTTCAAGCGGTGGCTTCGCCGACTTAAATCTCAGACGTTTTTCAGAAAGAATGAAACTTAAGACCTGTAGCACGACAGAAATGTACAAAAGAAAACACCATGTTTCATACAGTAGTGCCACCACTATTTTGATCAGAACGCATGCAGCGTTCCAAAATGTCAGAAAATGAAAACAAAAAAGAAACAAAAACACACACACACAAACACGCACAAGAAAAAAAACCAACCTTAACATAGTAAGTGGTGAGGATGCGCCGCAGGTCGAACACCTGCAGCATGGAGGCGGCGCTGTTATCGGTGATGCTGTAGCCCTCCAGAACATATTTGGTGACCAGAACCTCCCAGGCCAGCCAGCGCTGACCGAAGGCAGCGTTAAAGGACAGGATGTGAGGGAGGTGGCCCGGCTCGCAGCAGCAGCAGCCCTCGTCTTCCTCCACTCCCTCAGTGATGGCCTCCACTTCCCTCTGCTGACAGTAAGTACCTAAAAAAAAGACCCCGCAGAAACGATCAAAAGTGTCCAAAAAGAGAAGGAGAAGGATGACTTTTCACTTATGGTGTCCATCAATAAGGGAAGATATTCAAGCGTTTATTTCCATGACGATAAAACCCCCTTAAACTCTGATTTTACTACAATGGGGAGCCAATTCATTTTCTGTTGTACAACTTTTCCCACAGCATTTCACTATGTCGTGCTTTGACAAACAAAAAGTTGTCGGGTTTGCAGATAAAGAAGCTGACAAGCTGGTGACTGTGTCAAAAGGTTCACGGCGTCACATGCTGCTGGCACCGTTTCATCAGGTCCGCTATGTCGCACAAACCCTCGAGCTAAATGACTCAGAGTCACGCGGATAAACAGCAGCCAGGTGTGTTTTCCACTGCGACGAAGCCTTAAACTGAGGTAGTAAAATCATTTATTTTTGCTGAGTAATTGTTTACACGTAATTTATTTTTCAAAATTTTAGGAAGGAGAGAAAACAACAACAACAGAAGAGCTAGTGAACAAAGAAAGGACCCAGCCTCATTCAGGCAAATCAACCATTATATGAGGAATCGATTATTCTGGCGATTAATCAACTAATTGGATAAAAATAATCAGCAGATTTTTTTTACCTAACCACCCAAGTCTTGCTGATGCAGTAACAGCCCTCAACAGCAATATAGTGGAGAGCTGAAGTATTGATTATTTTTTGGATTAACCAATTAATAATGGACGGTACGAAGCGATTAATGAAAGGTTAGGGTTTTTTTTGTTTCCATACAGTTTTTGAACCAGGTGAAGCTAAAACTGAACCACTTGAGGAATTTTGGGTAGAACATATTTACGGATAAAAATTTTAAACTGAAAATGTATGTTTCCTGTACAATTTTGGTTGAATTGCTGCTCTGGCATTGTTGTTCTTTCAGTAAGCGGGCCTTTTTTTTTTTTTTTTTTTTTTTTTTGAGTCCAGTTAATGATTCATCAATCACTAAATGAGTCGACAATTATTTCAGCAATCGATTCATTCGCGACGAATCGATTCAGCCGCACCATCGGGAACTGAGGGGTCGAGTGTTTGAAAAAGTTGCCTCACAAAAGCGATGTGGAATCTGCGCTCACACACTTGAGGTTGGGCCTGAACGACATCAGAAACGTGTTTCACCGAGTTGTACTTCATCTTTTCTTCCTCATGAGTCGTTTTTCTGCCAAATTCTCCGTTATTTAGAAAACTGACATCATTTTAAAGGCCGCAGCGCCGCTACCGAATCTCCAGCCTCACCTCTGAACTCCAGGCCCCGGAGCTGGAAGGTGACCAAGCCGTTGCCGATCTCGATGAGGTGCACCAAAGCGTTCAGGTAGTCCGACGCCAGGATGAAGCAATCCCCGGTGCTGAAGTTCCCCCAGCGGCCCAGCAGGAGGTCTCCACACAGGCTGTGCTGCAGGGAGCGAGTGAGATGCTCGTAGAAGATCGAGTTCAAGTTGTTGTCGTCCGATCCTGAGAAAAGGCGAAATGAAGTTGAACGTCGCATTTTAGAGGCTGCGCAAACATGGAAGAGACGTGTGAAAGAGGCCTTAAAGAGGCAGTACTGTGTGTTTCAAGGCAAGTAGTGCCATTTTATAGCACAATTAAGTAACAATGTTACCATCAGTTCTAAAAATGCTGTATGTATTAAATATTAAATTTGACTTTGGAAATTAGCATTTTGAAATTGGGCCTCTGCCGCAATAAAAACTCCTGCTCTTTTCTGTAGCTCCGCCTACAGGTGGTCATCGCAACATGGCTCCTCTAGTAACCCTTTAACAACGTTTTTACCAGCGTTACACTGAGAAGTAGCTCCTATAATGAGCTCCGCAGGTGAACAGTTCCACCAAGTGTTTGCTAATTGCTGCCGGCTAGTCTGAAGGAGCAGACGGACGACTCACGGTGGAGGGATACCGTGGGAGGCAGAAGCTTGGAAACTGCAGCTTCAAGGAGGAGCTGCGTCTCGAAGGCGGCCCTCGCTTGGTCTCCGCAGGGGTTTTGCACAGCTGAATGGTTGCCATGGAAGATTGAAGGATTTCTCAAAGATGCAACACCCCAGGTATGACTTTAATAACTCGCTGTAAAGCTCAACACGGTCAATTTTACATAATACTGCCCCTTTTCAGCATATCTGGCTTTTAGTAATGCAGCGAGATCTCACACTGAGAAACGTGTGAGATCTCCCTGTCCGCCTCTGTCAAGATTTCTGGCAACAGATCAACGCAAAACGACGACTCACCCGGATTCCTGTCGAGCTGAGAGGCTAGCCGGGTGTTCGAGTGATCAACTCTCTTGGTGCTGCACAAAATAAAAATAAAAAAAGAATGAAAAAAAATCAGCACCTTAGAAACGCGTAGACGGGAATAAACAGGTGCCGTCGCCTACTTGTAGTCTCGCTCCCAGAACTTCACAGGCCGAACATAGGAGGTGATGAAGATGGCGCTGCCGAGGAACGGGTTGAGGGGCGTGGAGAAGACCGCGGACACCACGGCCTGGACAAACAGCATGGCGGAATCTGGACGAGCTCAAGTCAAGGCGCCGTGATGACGACACGCTTAAAGAAGCGATTCGTATCGAAACCGAACGTGTCAAACAGCAGAGTGCAGGGCCGAAGGATACGAGGCACGGCGAAGGGCTGAGCGAAGGCGTGGAAGGCTGAGCCCCAGGTGATTTGCCACGGAGCGATGTAGGTGTAAACAAAGTGCAGCTTGTAAAAAAGCTCCCACAACTGTAAAGGCAGAGAGGGAGAAAATACAACACGTTCTGTCCACCAACACGGCCCCAAATGAACAAAGTCGTGGTGGATTTCCATTTTGTTGCCGCGCTCACCTTGCTGAAAACAATGGACATGAGGAAGAGGTCCAGCAGCAGCGTCTCGGACAGATGGCGGTAGTCGAAGGTGAAAAACAGGACGGTGAAGAGGATGGTGACGTACTGGTAGGTGGGGCTGCTGTAGCAGGAGCGGAGCAGCTTCAGGCCGGCGACTGTGATCATCAGAGCGCCGACCCTGGCACAGCAAGCACCAAAAAAAAAAAAAAAAAAAAAAACATTTTACCGCATTTGGTTTGAGTAGATTTACTTCACGTGGAAAGAAATGCCACGTGAAGGGAAAAGTTTTTCACACAGTCAGTCACGCACAAGCTTTTGGAAGAAAGAGGCCCACGGTTGGACTCAGCAGCCAACACGACGATCTCATCCATGCAGTCGTCCCGGTAATTGTTGCGATGAACGACAGTGTTGTTGTTTTGAGGCCATTTTCAAGTAACAATTTGAAAATGGAGCAAAAATGCACATCTCAAAGATGGATAAACTTTCATTTTGTGAACATTTAAAAAAAATTACAGTTTAACTTTGATAAATCAAACTTAACACGAGTTACGTCTAAAGAAATCTTCACTACTGAGAACACCAGGACTGGAAGAAATTGATGCTGTTTCCTGTCTTTAGATGCACGCTGGTGTTTTTATGCATGTCTACGTATCAGGAAATAAAGGAGGATTTCGTGGACCAACAAGTCCTATTATTACTCCTTTAAAATAAGGATGCAGCCCTGAATGTGGGTTCGTTCTGAATCAATAATGTGGAATTCACAGCGTCCCGCTGCGTCACAACCAGGTAAGTTACTTTTCCCCCCAACGCCATTGTCTTGCTTCATTTTTTTTTTATCATTTTTTTTTTTATTAACCACCTGGAAATGAAGCTTTTTAGTTGAAGCACCCGACACTTTGAGATCATCTGCACAGCATGGTATGAAATGATGTTGTTATATAGTCACTGAAGAAACATTTTACTTACAGTTATGAAATACACAAATCTATAAAGGTGGCGGTACAGAAGGCGTGCAAGTGATTTGGCATTGGGTTTTTTTTTTTTTTTTACGTTTATGTAGAACAACTTTTCTGTGAGGTTTCAGCTCGCAGGCTGTATTTGATAAGAAAAACTGCAGAAAGTCGCAGATTAATAATAGTACCTTACCAAAAAAGAACAAAAAAAAACAAAAAAACAATCCAATTAAAAAATTGGAACATAATCTGTGCTTTCTGTGACCTTTATTTCAATTAAAAGTTACATTTTTAATACTACAGCAATTACATATTTTTTTACTCATATATTACTCGGGTTTCCGATAAATGTGTCTAAAATAAAGCCAAACGTTGTATATCCCGTTGTAAATTTGGTCGCAGAAGTAAAAGCACATGAATAACGCATGAAAACGTAGACTCCTCACTCTGTGTCAAGTTTCTTTGGACTGGCGAGTTCCCTGGCGCTGCCACTCAGCTCGTTGAGGATGACGAGAGGGTAAAGGACGTTCTTTTCGACAAACAGCAGCCACACGTGAAGCTTTTCGAACCACATGACATGAGCCGCATCTGAGAGGAGACAAAAGGTTCAGCGTTCAAAGCTCAGCGGGTCGGCCGAAACCGGAAGCGGCAGGTCAGGCTTTTCGAAAAGAGAAAATTAAAAAAATAAATTAAAAAAAAATCGGTGATCGGACAGAAAACTACAATCGGTGCACCCGTTTTCAAATTGGCATTAAAGTGTTTTTTACGGTTGATTTCTTATCAGAGCCGTCCTGCTTTAGCTGCTGTTACAGCTTATTTATATATTAGGGGACGTCACAGCAGCGCTAACAACCAGAAAAAATGTATCTACTCTCTTTGTTTTTTCTTATTTCTTCCATGAACAGAAATACATTGTTCCGTTTGTATTTCTGTTTATTTCATTCTGTACGGCGCATCGCAGAAAACTTCCACATATCTCTCTGAAATATGTGGTTGTGATTTCAAAAATGAAAAAAAAAAAAAAAAAAAGGGTCAAAATTTCCTTACCTCTGACTTCAAACTGGTAGTACTCCTTTGTTTTGAGCAGCGGGTGAGAGAAGCAGTACCAGGGCAGCTGCTTGCGAACTTGTGGGAGCAGGTAGTGGGTGAGGAGTCCCACCGTCCCCAGCAGAGCGTACAGGACGTAACTGAGGAAGGGCTGGGGGAAAAAAAAAAAAACGGGGATGTCGTTAAACCTAAAAGTTACATCTTCTCAATCCGAACACACAGGCAGAAACAGGGGGGGTCAAAGGTTTTGGTCATGGATGCTCCTCGGACAAATGGAAGCCTAATAATCGCGCGAGACTTTGATAGAGTCTGCGGCCATGTTGCGAGCTTTACTCATTCCCTCCAAAAATCATTGACTGTAGTTTTCAGAGCTAACGTTTTTACTGTACCTGGAGTGCTATGAACACTGTGCTGACATGTATGGCAAAGTAAAGGACAGCAATGACCACACAGACAATCAGGTCCGACTGCAGGCGCTCATTCTACACATTTGAAAAGAAACATCAGGCATGAGATGAGAAATCGGTATTTAACAAAATGTCATGTAGCTGGTCTACGCCTAGCCAGAGCTTAGAGAGCTCAGGATGCCAGACTCACCACCGAGGCCCTCAGCTTGTCTGGCAGAGGGTCCTGCACCTCCGACAGGGGGTCCTCTGGGTTCTTGTCTTTTAGATTTGGCAAAATCTTGGACTGTATCAGTGAGCTGCGAAGTAAGAGGAGAAAAAAAATGTTTGTCTTGTAACTTCCCGGGTACAGTCAATTTATATATTTTTCCCCAAATGCCATTTTTATTCCAAGCTCCACAATATTACAAGTACCCAATTATATTTTTAACATAAAAGAAATTCGCTTTTATATCACTGTAAAGGTCACTGCAAAGGTCACCGCAAAGGTCACTGCAAAGGTCACTGCAAAGGTCGCTCCTTAACCGGACGAAATAATGCCAGCGACCTACGATGCAGCTCTGAAGAAGGAGAGCAGTGATTTATATTTCCATGCTAGTGTTTAAAAAATCCAGCTGACGGAGACAACAGATGTTTTAAAGCAAGCACCTAAAAACACTCTAATATTTTGCAGCCACGGGCAAAAAAAAACAAGGCAGAGGCTTACATGAGGACAGAGGGGTCGCTGCTCTGCCGGCTCAGGTGGTACGACACTGCCACCAGGAGGCCGCAGAACACGGAGAACAACACGGGGATGTGGTGCGGCTCCCAGGTCTCCTAGAACGATGACGAAAGCTTTGCTTTTATGTCACTTTACGGGTTCAAAGACCAAACAAATGGAGGACAAACTGGCCTGCTGACAAGGGAATCGGCTGGCATCTTTCTGCAATCATCCACCTTTACGTCTTGGTCAGCTCTTACCTTGAGCGCTCCGTAGCAGAAGCCGTAGAGCAAGGCGACGGTGACGACGCTGCGCAGCGTGCTGTACAGCGCCGACAGGAGACTCGTGCAGGCTGCGGACAGAGAGAGAGAGAGAGAGAAAATAAAACAGCAGCAACGAAACGACTGGCAGGAACCAGGTCAGGAAGAACGCCGCTATAAGGCCTCCCTGTGTTACAGTGTGCCGAGTGTGACAAAGTGTGTGTCGCGTCATCCCGCCGAGGTCACGGCCACTCACCGTTGCCCCCGAACACATGGACGTCCAGCTGCTCGAAGAGGTACATGACGAACGTGTTGACTTGTGGCAGCAGCCCCACGAAGAACACGATGGGGAAACTCAGAGTGAAGACTGCAGGAACACACACACGCACGCACGCACGCACACACACACGCACACACACTCACGGTGACTTTCAGTGCTTTCTGCATCTGGACTTGCAACACAGCAGATTTTCTGACATGATTAAAAAAAAAAATTTCACTCAGTTTGGAGCAATTAAAATATGCAAAACGTCTCGCTGGGAAGTGCACCCACCGATGACGAGGTCTCTGGCCGACGCCAGCAGCAGCGAGCTGGTGAGCGCCACTCCGTACAGGGTGAAGCGGGACGAGGTGATCCTCAGACTGCCGTAGTGCAGCAGCCAAATGAGGCCGCAGCACAGGCAGAAGTAGACCGGCCGGCTGTACGCTATGATGCGATTGTGACCCTGCAGGCACAAAAGGGGAATGATCACGGTCTTGGGCGTCGTCCTGATGCAGCCGGGTGTTTGCGAGACCGGACGTCTTTGCGACGTCGTTCAGAACAGCAATAACTGAGCGCAGGGGATCGAATTCAGAAGAAAAAGTTTTCATCCACGTCAACCTGCACCGAGGAGTTGCGATAAACGTCTAGACAAATAGGGGACAGTGTAGCGCAAACATAAATCTTCAGTTGTAGCGTTGCGCAGTCAGCCAATCAGATTGCTTCAAGACACCCACGACTTCCTGTGTCTGAATTTATACATTATGCGTTCATTCTGGATACTAACAAAGTCACAAAGAGCGAGGTGAGACATTTTTCTGGACGATAAATTGTTCCAGAACTTATTGCGACAAACGATAACGTTGTCGTTTTGAGACCATTTTCAAGTAATGCACGCATTCTCAAATATCAATAAACTGTAAATTCTATTGAACATTTAATACTGGAACTGGAAAACATTTTAAATATTCAAAGCAAACCAAACAGAAACAACAAATAAAATGAGTTAATTGGTCTTTCAGGTCAAAATAGGTAGTTTGATTAATCTGCGTTATGTATAAAAATCGTAATATTAATCTTGTGCGTTAATAGAACCAACTCTATCATATACACATATGAAAGTTCAATATGTATTCATAAAGGCGTACGAGAAAGAACAGTTTTCCACTGTTGTTCAGTTATTCATATAATTATTCCAAAGGAAAATGTGATCAGAGTCACATTAGATCTGTTCCAAGGGACAAAGGTCATTTTCGTGCCAGTTTCCGCTGGAGGCAGTGACCCGCCGTGCTTTTCACACACCACAGATTTGGGCTTTTGAAAAAAAAAAAAAAGTTTTTTTTTTTTTTACGTCACGAGAGGAGACGATCCAAAGTCCCGAACGTCAGCTCAGGGAGCGGAAACGGGGACGACACCGGCGGGTAGCGGGAGAGAGAAAGTGAGACGCAGACAAAAAGAGTGAGAGAGTGAGCCGTGGCCTAAACTCTCAGCAGCTATTTAAAGCTTTGCGCCTGCAGCTGAGTAAGAGCTGCATTAATAAAAGACGCCGTTTCAGAGCAGCCCTACTGACGCAAGGGAGGGAGGCGGAGGAGAGGGGGGGGACTTACAGAGGAAAAGCAGCATCATTTTCCAGAAGCCAAAAAAAAAAAAAAAAAAAAAATCTCCCACTAAATAAATAGTGCAGGTTGTAAAAATGATCAATTCAGGCAGAATTTCTACCTTTAAACACAGAAGTCACTTCATTTGAACTGGTTCAAGAGGAACTTTTAGAAAGTTTCATGTGGCGTAAAAGACACGAGAAATAACTACGTACGTGTCGAGGCGAGGAGGAGTCCGGCTGAACGCTCTGGAAATAAAGAAAAGCAGAATAAATAATGGAAGGAAGTTGATACACTGTGAGCAAACAAACATGTAGTGATCAGAGATTTTTTTTTGTTTCGTTTCAGTTTTTTTAAACATTTCTGACAGAGAAAGAAAAGCCCAACACTTCAGAGCGTCACAGACTCCCCCTCCTCCCTCCCCCCTCAGGGGAACGCCGCGCTTTCATGTTCTCCCCCGCCGCGCCGAGGCGAATGAGAGCAGCGTTTGAACTCCTTCCTCCCAAAAGCGGCTTCTCCGTTTCACTTTTTTTTTTTTCTTCTTTTTTTTTTTTTTTTTTTAAGGTCAGGTCGACACAATATTAAGCTGCTTGCTGAGTCAAGCGGCTCACCTTCAGCAGGGAATACTGGCAACTTGCGATGACGAGGCAGAACTGAAAGACCCAGATGTCGGTGAAGAAGCCGTGGACGAGGAGCACCGACCCCAGGAAGGCCACCAGGACGGCCAGCACCACGGCCAGGACGTTCTCCAGAACCTCGCGGTTCCTGGAGCGACGACGAATGCAGACGCAACAGCTCGTTTAAGTGCGCCGACGGAGAGAAAGACATTTTCTTTTACATAAAACTGAACAAAAGAAGGAATAGTGACACAGAGAGCAACAGATCATGTGTCGGTGAACTGGAGAGAAGTGAGGAAGAATATGCTCTGAACTTGGGCTGCCACTCTTGACAAGTTCATTCTGACCGACAGCGAGAGAACGATGCTTGTCGGTCGCTCAAACGGGAACACAAATTGCGCGTCGCAATTTATACCCAAAAGAAGAAAAAAATGAGAGAAGCAATAAAGACGACGAATACCATATTGAAAAAATGGCATAAAAAGCAATGTTAATAAGAAGAAATCCACAATAAATCAAACATGTAAATTCAGAATTCAAAAAGGCCCAATGACAGGACCCTGAGGGACGCCTGAAAGACATTGAAATGCGTGATACTGGTGATGTCAACATCAGAACGATCGTTCATTCGCTGAGCTTCGCCATGTGGTCTCCAAACATCAAAAAGTTGAATTTACTTGTGAAGAACTTAATTTTATTGTCAAGAGTTTCCTATTTATAAAAATGAGAAAAGGTTTTTTTTTTCTTAATTTTCCTGTAACCAATCAATGAGAATCCATTTGTATTTTATGGGTGTAAATAAGAATATGTATGTAATCCTCCAATTTGTTATCTGTCTCGATAACAAATTTTTCTGGACGATACATTGTCCCAGAAGTTATTGCGATAAACAACAACGTTGCTGTTTTGAGATCATTTTCAAGGAATATAATGGTAATGCCATATTAATGGAAGAACATATTCTAAGAGATCAACAAGGTTTAAATTCTGGCTAAATATTCACTTAGGGCCACTGAAATATCCAAAATAAACAAACAAAATGTTAGAAGCGAAAAACAAAATGAAATATGAAGTCTGTAAACAAAAATTGCCTTTCAAAATAAAGACAATTTATTTCTTGTCCTCAGTCTTCAGTCAGCACCAGACTGAAGTTTTTTATCCCCTCATTTTTGTAGAAAGAGAAAAACAATAAATCATGCAAACGGAAATTATTGAGGTCGTTTGAATTTATCAGGCGATCATAATTTAATTGTCGCTTATTGCAACAGGCTTAATAAAACCAAAACGCCTTAACCGTTCAAAGCATTCACACATCCGAGTGAATTGGTCGGGTCGTCTGAAACGCCGAGTTACCCAACACGACGTGAAACGCGGGCAGAAACAAAGACGCGCCCACCTGTCGAACAGCGCCAGCAGCGTGAGCCGGTCGAAATGCAGGCCGACCCACAGGTACGGGAGGAGCCAGAGGCGGTAGTACTGCTTGGCCTTGCCGGCGGGAGCGGAGGCCGTGGCGCTGTCCTGTCCCAGCGGCGCGTCCTGCAGCTCCGGGCTCAGGTCCCCGTCCTGCTGCTCCAGCAGCTCCGGGTCCATGGTCAGCAGGCGGTTCAGACGGATCTGATGGAGGGAGAACTGTCTCGTGGTCAGCTACGGTTCCCTCAATTTGCGACTGACATCACAAACTCAAGGAAGCGCGTGCCATTTTTTTCACCCCACCCTCCCCCGGCCAAAAAAAAAAAAAAAAAAAAGTGCTGAAATTAAACCTAAGCAGACAAATTTCTAGGTGATTTGTTTTGGTCTGCCTCCGAAACACACACAGACACACCCACACTCACACACATCATCTTATCAGTTGGTTACTCACCAGGTCGTGAGGGTAGAAGCGAACTGAGGTAGAACTGGAGAGGTGGGAGTCGGTGTCCCTGCACAAACACCACATGAAGAAAAACGTCTGCAGGTCCTGGTTTTCCCATGACATCAAGATACAAACAAAACGGCTGGACTGTTTTCAGTCCAGGATGGGGGTTTCTTCAAGTGTAAGAAAAAGCAAACGACGTATCCCCAGAGGTAGATATAAAACACAGATGCTAAATAAAAGGTGCTAAAATTTTCAGCTTTTCAAACTCAGAAAATTTGAAACTCTGGCACGTTTTTTTTTTTTTTTTTTTTTTTTAACTCTTTTTGAAATAATTTCTGAGACTATTCTTAAAATCTCTGACATTTTTCTTGCAAATGTTTTGACTTTTTCAACTAGAAATTTTCAAGAAATTTTCTGCGGTTAATTTGAAAATGTCATAATTTTCTTTTTCGCTAATTTCCAACTTTTTGAACTCAAAAATGTCCGATTCTCTCCTGGAAAAATTTCTCCAGATGAATCTCAAAATTCCTGAGTTTTTGATTGAAATTTGCTTCTTTCTCTCTCTCTCTCTCTCTCTCTCTCTCTTTTTACCGATACGCCGTCGTAGTCATGAGAAAAAACTGGAAACAAAAATAAAACTAAAAATTTGTAACCAAACTGCTTGAAAAACCAAGGAAGAGTTTAAGCCTCTCAAGCCCAACTTTCTGAAATCGAAATTTACCACAGGTTGTTGGAGGCTCGTCGGGTTGCGGGTTCAAAATTAACCAGCGACATGTCGCATCCGCCGGCCTCGTACAGGGAGGGAGTGAGCTTTCCTGGGGGAAACACGACAGAAAAAAAAGGAAGAAGAAGCAGTCAGATTTATGTTTGTGTTCAGAAAACCGGACGGCTGATGCTTCGTATTCCTGTTTCTTAGCGGGAGTCTGGACTGAGTTCAACAGATGAACAGCGGCGCTTTAATCGGATTCTGAAAACGACTTAACGAGAAGCGGGCGGAAAGAGAACGCCGAGCGACGTTTCCGTCTCGGAATTGTTTCGGTTTCTGTTTCTGACGCAGCTGCAACATTTCCGTCAAGTACTGCTATCCTTAAAATGCTGCCGTGGCAACAGCAACCGGCTTGTGTTAATATTTGCTTCAAATTCAAGTGGCGAGAGGGTGATGTAAATGTCACGACTCGGTTTGCAAAACCAGTCTATGAAGTCTGTGAAGAGTTGCAGCTGTAAAAGTTCCCTGACTTTAGTAAAAACAAAGGCGCATTTTCTCCTGTTAGGAATAGAAAGAAATAAAGTCGCACTCCAAGCAAGGAACCTGTAAATCTGAAATGTTCTTATCACAGATACTTGAGAAGGGTATAAACCCGCTGTGCAGAAAACACAAATGTCCAGAGAACTGTTCAAGCAGCTGGCTGCAGTTCAGCTGTGGAGCAACAGATCTGCTGCTGTTTCCCTGTAATCATGTGGAACGGCAGCCACAGGCTGAGGAGCTGAGCAACACGCACAGTAACACACATATTAGCACAAGGTGCTGATGGTCAGAGGAAAGAACCAGCAGGAAGACTCACGCACACTGAAGAAACTTAATGCAATGCTGTATGGATTAATGCTGTTATACAGGGAGGGAGAGAGGGAGGGAGGAAGGAAGGAAGGAAGGAAGGAAGGAAGGAAGGAAGGAAGGAAGGAAGGAAGGAAGAACAGCAGGAGAAAGAACAGCAGGAGAAAAGGACACATCGGCATTCTCTTTGTTTTGCACTCAGGTTCATGGACTTCCCGTGAACAGCGGTTTTCTGATGGTGAAGAGCCTCGGTCGGTGTCGGTGCGTCTGCGAAGGGAACATGGATGCGGTCGGCTGGGATCAAAGGTCAGATCCCCACCGGCTTCAGACGCAGCCAGGCGCCATAAATGGAGCACGCATAACGCCAGCGGGCTTTAACTGATTAGGACGGGCCGCCAGCCGTAAATAACAGGCACTCTCCTGTGATTGACTGAGACGGTCATATCCATAACCTTCTCTCTCTCTCTCTCTCTCTCTCTCTCTCTCTCTCTCTCTCTCTCTAGCTGAGTCACCGTGGAAACCATCCAAAAGCAGGCACACAAAGTATTGACGGCTCCTTGAACATTGTCTCAGTTTAGCCACAAGAGTCAATTTTAATTCATTAAGCTGTTATTTAATAGAAAATCACGGGGTGTGCATAATCATAAACTAGAAAGAAAATTTCACATTATTTTTTATTTTTTTTGAAAGAAAAATTTGAAAAATGTTTGTTTCTGTTCAGCTTGCTTGACTTCCTCTTGGATATATTTTTTTTAAACTATACATTATTTATGTTGAAATGTTCCTCTTACTGTACAATATTTTAATCTTTATTGTGTTTTTGTACTTTTTTATATATTCTGTCTTTGTGAGTCTATTTGCTGTTGTTGCTTGTCGCTTTGCACAGACTTTTCCCCGTCGTGAATCAATAAAGGATTTTATTCTGTTCTACTTTTTGCTACAACTGAGGCTGGAAAATATTTCAGAAATTCCTCTATCAGCTTTGAACAGAAACTAAGAATCACGTCTGTTCTCAGACTGGACGAGTAGCATCTGCGAGCATCAGTTTTCAAGTCTTGCTGCAAACTCTTACGGTAATCAGATTTAGGTCTGGGCTTTGACTGGGACGTTTTAGCACATAAGTAAGCTATTAGCTAAGCTACATTGTAGCAGGCTGTCCTGCTGGAAACCCAACCACCACTCCTGTCCAAGTTTTTCAGAGTTTGTAAGTCTACCTAATAATAAACTCTGAATTGTTTGATTGTGAAAAACGAGAAAATAAAAGATAGAAGAGAGGCAAAAACAAAAGCTGCTCTAAATACGCCGCCTACCGAAGTCGTCCTGTAAGCTGGTGGCGCCCACAGTCGAGGCCTTGTCCTGAGAACCCTCCAGGTGCGCGCTTCCATTCCTGGCCAGCAGGGACACACTCGCGCTCAGCACTGTCACCTGGGAAGGGGTTCTGGATGGCTGAGTTTTCACCAGAGAAGAAGAAGGCTGGGAGGCCTGGCTGAGAGCCTCCTGGAGACTGTTGGAGAAGACAGAGGGAGGAAATAAGTGGTGGGATTTGTTCTTGTTTAAAGCAGCAACACAGACGGAGGCTGGAGGAGAGAGCGCTAAGTTAGCGACAGAAGGATATGAGAATAGAAAGAAAAATTAATGATGTTTAAACGCTTCTTAGGTTGTTTTTTTACCACAGGTTTTCGGTCATCACTTGTGCTGCGCATTTGGAACATTCTCAACTTGCTTGCAACTAAACTCATAAACTGTAAAAGCCCATTTTCAACTTACAGTAGTTCACAGTCGGCCATTAAATACAATGGCTTCTGAGCTGAAATGAATCTCAGAAAACTCCATAAAATAAGTAAATAAATAAAAATTCCTTCAATCCAAAAGTTGAAAATGTTTGAGAATAAAATACTAATTTAACAAGTTCATACAAAGAAATTGTTTTTTCTGATTTTGAAACAGACATTTTGCAAATTTTCAACTTTTGGAACTACATAGCATTTTTTGAGAGTTTAAATACAGAGTCTTCAAAACCCAAACACCGGAGAGAGATAAAAAAGAGTGATAGAAAGCAAGAAAGACACTGTGTGTGTTTGCAACCTTTCACCAACCCTGCACAAAGCTGCAATTACTGCTTATACATATAGATCATATAATCAAAGGAGAAAATGCCTGAGAAGGTAAAAGTGTAAAGGCAGTAAAGGACAAAGGGAGAAAGGATCTAGTTTTAACTGTATGACCCCTGGCAGGCTGCTCACTTGTTTTTCTTGCTCAACACTTTTGAAGACGCGGCATTCAGTGGCGCGACCTTGCGAGATCGCAAAAGGAGAAACAAAAAAAACAAACAAAACCAAAACAACTCACAGCCAAGTCAATAAATCAAAACTTTGGTCCTTGAACCTCTCAGTCTTATAGGATTTGATTCTTTAGTGGTTAAAATGTCAACTTTAAAACACCAGATGGAAATACAAAAGAGTGGAAAAGAGCGAGAGTTGGCAAAATAAGGCAAGCAAAGGAAGCGGCAGAGAAATGTTTGGTTTGACCTTCTGGACAACAGAAGAGGGAGAACGATGTCGATGTGAGGACAGGAAGGTGACATGTTCAGACCAGGCGACACAACCACAGAGCTCCCCGCCCCCCAACACACACAGACACACAGACACACACATACGCGCACACACACACACACACACACACCGACCCCGCCCGCGCACGCCGTACCTGAGAGGAGATCCAATGAGCGAGGTGGGAGGGGTGGGGTTACTTCCTGCGTTGTGCCGCCGCCTCACGGCCTGCCGACGAAACGTGCTGCGCTCCCGACGGAATATGACCGTCTCCTCACTTCCTGGCGCTGTCGTGGTGAGAAGTCATCGGTCCGTTAGTCTGGATTTGTTTCCTTTCCCGGAAGTTATGCTTTCATGTGTGGCTTAGAATATTTTTACCAGCATTGATATATAAACATTATCTGTAAAACTACCTAGGGAATGTTTTCTAAATGACCCCTTGAAAAGTAAAACTGACTGACCTAATCCTGTATTAAGGGGCAAAAGAGAATAATCAGTTCCCTCTGCATGTTTGGGTTTTGTGAAGTTGACTGGACCAATTAAATAAACACAGAGAAATATGAAAACTTATTTATTTTGAATAAATGGTCTTTTATGACCAACAAATTCAAAAGGAGGATGAGCCACTTCGGGCCACTGCTAAAAAGGCAGGCTATTCAGAGAGGCCTAGATCTCTGAACTAATGTGCTTTCACATTAGCAGAAAGTTGAGTGGAAGGAAAACGTTGTGATTTTGGTTGATCCAAAGACAGGCTGTGGGGCACTGTCAAGAGAAAAACGAGGGACGCCAGAACCAACATAAAATAAAATATAAATGAAATACACTTTTAAGTAAACATTTTAAAAATTTATTTGAGAAACTGAATTTTCTGTATTTAGCACGAAACCATTATCAAAACGAACGGAAATAATGCAATGAAACATCTATCCGAGTTTGACTCTGTTTTTTACATTACAGAAATAAATGCGGTTTTCACAATATTCTAATACTGAGACAGTCCTGCAAGTCGTACCGACAAGACATTCATTAAGGAAATGTCAACCAAGCAAAATTAGAATAAAAGCAGTTAAGATGATCATCAAAGCTGAAATGTTTTTGATTTAACTGCTGTAATGACATTAGCAGAGATCTGCGTCTCTGATACATAATCATCTACAATGATTTAGACTGTGGATGTTATGTTAGTGTTACAGCCTGGATGTTGCATCAGTTTCAATGAAGGGTTTATTTTATTACCTTATTTCGATCTTACCTTCTTGGCTCTACACTGACCAACACAACACTGCCGTCCCTGAAAATCTGCATGCAGAGTGGTCAGATATTTTGACCTCTGCTTTCATTCCACCCCCCCTGTAACCAGAGGCGCTCCTTAAAAGAAAACTACGACGAGAGTTATCACACTGCTGCCATTGAAGGAAAGCCTAATAAAATTCTCCCTGGTTACATTACACCCCAGATACACTTTTTTTTTTTTTTTTTTTTTTTTTACAGTCATAAATCCATTAACAGTAAAAAAAACAAACAAACAAAAAACAAAACAAAAAAAACTATAGCTTTGCTAGGCTGTCTCTGTGATAAACAGATTTATTGGCATATCCCAGAATCGACATTCGAAATTTCCAATTTCAAATTCAGCATGCTCAGTCACGGCATCCTTGAGCAAACTGAAAAGATAGGCATGATCTAAATCAAATTCAAAATGAACTTCAAACCGAACAAGAGCAAACAAAAGTCTCTTTCCTGCATATTGTTAACTGTGACATTAATATGAATGAAAATAGCAGGAATCAAATTAAATCTTTCTTAAAAAAAAAAAAAAAAAAAAAAAACGCACTGAGAAATCATCTGATGATCAGAAATGGTCAATTTTTGGTTTGATCTACCTTGGTGTAACTGGGTTGTCAAAACATATCACTCTTCGGTGTGCAGGTTCAAACTTATGAGATGAAGTCTCTATTATCAGCATCAGTTGGGTTTTTAAAATGAGATCAGAAGAGGCACAAAAAAAATGAAAGAAGTAAAAAAAAAAAACAACAAAAAAAACTATTGTCTGTGGAAGCATAACGGGTATGAATTCAGGCCGGTGCAACAGAAAGCTAGTCTTTGGCAGGTGCTGTTCATTTTGAACTTTTGGAGATGCTGTCAACAATAGGATGCGCGGTGGACAGCAACTGCTCTCTCATACACTCCGTGTGGCATCCCCACTGCTGCAAATACAACGCTGCTCATGGCTGCAAGATCACTTGACAGCTCAGAAAGCCGCGGAGAGTCAGCATCACTTTGAAAGAAATTCACACCCTAATGAAGCAATAGAGCAAGAGCAAAAAGATATTTGAAGACCTGAGTAAAATTAATTCACGAGCTTGAAGACCCAGGGAGGGAACGGCGCTAATGCTCAACACAACCATGCTAATAAGACAGCATCTGTTTGCTCAACCTCAACACAAAGCACACACTGTGCTGTCATACTCATAGTGATCTGCACAGGGAACACTTTGCTTGGGTCAGAATTGCAACTCCATGGAAACTCACCATGGTGACGCTGAATGTGGAAGACCGACAACATCCCGTTTGCAATCACCAGCGCGAGCCGCTGTGAAACCCTCCCGGTGTCTGGAGGGCCTCACTCGCTCAGAGACCAAGTTCATGAACTCCAGATTTATGCTCGTGTTAATAAACGAAAATAGCAAAAGTTGACAAAAGCTTTCAACAGGAAGTGCGCTCGTCAAGTAGGGATAAATAACCTTAAACATCACAGGAAATTAGAACTTAAGGAGCTTGAAAGTGAAAAAGAAAAACAAACTAAGCCGAACAGAGTAGATAAGTGACAGCATTCTAGGGCAAGTTGTTAAAACAAAGTCTTTAAGTGAGGATAAAAAAAGAAGACGTTTGGTACCAACCTCGAAGCGAAGCTGCAGTTGCATCCGGAGGCTCAGTGAAGGCCGTCTGGTTGGGCAGGCTGTTTCGGGAGCGGGTCACCGATTCCAGCTGGGAGGCCCGGCCGAGCAGAGACGCGGCATCCAGGACTTCCCCTTCTTTGGCTTCCAAATCCGACTTGGAGGTGGTGAGGGGCCGGGGCCCAGGCGGCGCTCCTAAGCGGTTGGGGTCATTAAGGCAAGCGGCGGTGCCACTGTCCAAACTCAACACTCTGGCGTGCGTCTTGGTGCTACCAGTGCTGGGCGTACGGCGGGAAGCCCGACGCTTCCCTCTGGGTCGCACCTCCGCCTCAGACCCTCCTGGGTTTTTGACCGCGGAGGTGGAGTTGGGAGAACTGGCAGCAGCATGCTTGGCTTTCAGGGCCTTGAAGTGACCCTCCGGCGAGTGGCAGGAGCGGGAGGTGGTGCTGGATGAGCTGTCCGTGCTTAGGTGGTTGGTGGAATGCAGACTGGAGGCACAGCTGAGTTCACTTTGATCACTAGAGTCGTCCTCTCCGGCTCCCGTAAAGACAGCGCTACAGGGTTTAGCCATTCCACGTAACGCCATGTAGTCCCGGTGTCGGCTGGCGTCGAAACTGCTCGCTCTTTTCTTCCCTCCGTGCCGCCGTCCGCGGCGCCCGGTCGACAGAGACAAAGTCCTCTGGACGCCGGCTTCGGGTTTTGGCCGGCCACCGGCTTTTGCCTTGTCCTGCTCAGTCGCGGCTACGCCGGTCGAGCCATCGGCACTGGTCCTGACACCAGGTTCCTCCGTGCTCTCCCCAGGCTCTGCTTGCTCCTGGGTTACGGAAGAAGTAGAGGCGCCCGCAGTCTGCTTAGCAGTCAGCTCATTGGCATGAGGGTTTTTGTTGGCCTCCCGAGAGGGAACGTTGCCGAGACCTCGAGAGACCACCCCGCCGAGGCTGGAACTCTGGCCGTCTGCGGATGAGGGCACGGCCCCTCTGTCCTGTCCGCGCTCATCCCCCGAAAGTGAGAGAAGGCTTTCCACGTGCGTAGAACTGGTTTGCTCACTGTGGAAGCTGCTGACGGTGCTGTTGGTGTCACGGTCTGTCCCGCTGCAGTAGCTCTCGGTGGAGCCGCTGCTGCGGGTGCTCAAGCTCCTCAAGCTGTCCGCGCTTCGCTCTCCTGCGTGAGACTTTCCGCCCCCGACCGAGCCCTTCCTACCAGCACCCACCTCGACCTGGTAGAGCCCTGAGCTGCCCTCCCCCGCCTCTCCCGAGGCAGAGCGAGCCACTTTGTGCGGGTCTTTGTGCTTGCAGCACTCTTCCCCCGAGGTGGAGGGCACCGCTTGATCCTGCTGGTAAAGCTGCTCTCTGTCGCACAGCGCGGGCCTGTGCGGTCTTGCCGCCTCCAGCTCGCACACCGTGTCGAGGCCCCCTCTCCGGGGCGGAGGATACAGAGCAAAGTCTGGCAGACTGGGGTCGGGAAAGGCAGAGCCCGACGAGCTGGAGGTCCGAGGCAGGCCCCGAGAACGGAGCTCCTTCCTGAAGGCCTGAGACTGCATGGACGCGTGGGAGGCCACCTCCGTGTCACAAGACGAGTGCGACAGGCTGACGTGATAAGCAGCGGAGGCGCACATGTCGCCGGCCTCCCGAGAGAGCTCCGAAGGACACAAGGAGGTGGAAGGCTGCAACGAGGCAAAGGAGTCATTGGGAACGAGGCAGTACATCTTGGTTTCCGACAGCAGGTCTGCGAAGGGTGGAACACAGAAGAAGCGAAAACGTTAAGACGACGTTTCGAGGCGTGGGTCGGGAACGGCTTGTTTTCAAAGTGTCGTTACCGTGATCGTGACAGCAGCTCCCGATGAGAGTCAAGCTGATGTCGTCCGAAGCCTTTCCGACGTCTCCTGCGATAACAGGTTTAAGAGTAATAAGGAGCTGACAGATTGAATTAATGTAACTATCGTTATATTGACCGACTGGTGAACAGAACTATGCCCTTTTACTAACAGTGCTTGGAGCAACACTCTTCAGTGAGGACACCGTTACTGAGACAAAAACGTCTCAAAGCTAACTTTTTCAGACTTTCAAGATGAAGTCCAAGAGACGTAATTAGCTTTTTAAAAATAAATAAATAAAAATTTGAAACCATTTTGAGACATGCCTGTGGTTCACTTGGGCTACGAAAGAGTGTGAGCTGTTCATCAGATAACAGGAAGTCCGAATGAGCTACAGGAAAGTCGATGTGTTTGATCTTTTTTTTTTTTTTTAAATGTCCAGCCTCTGTCTGCCGTGGAACATGTCAAATTTGGAAGTGTTTACATTCTTTCCAAAATCGTAAGAGTAAGAACACAAACACAGAAAGAACCGTTTTCTTCAATAATAACCGGACCAGTTGTTCTTTTAATATTCAAAGAAAGAACAGTAAGACTCTGCTGACATCAGCTGCTCTCTCTACCTTTCTCTCACACAGTGTGGCATCACCTCTGCGTCTTGCGTAATTAGTAGCTATTCACGGTAGGAAGATAATAAATAAATATTGTTTATCTTATGTTATTGTTCCCAAACACGAAAGCAATGCGCCACAGTTTAAGGCTTTGAAGAAGATTGGAAATCAGCCAAAAACATTCTGACGGGTGCACCTTCAACAACCACTAGTCCTTGGACTCAACGTGCAACATGAAGAACACAGCCAGCCTAGCCTAGCCTCATACCATGAACGCCCAACAAAACACTGTAGGTTTGCTTTTGCAACAGTCAAAACAAGCAGCTCTCAATATATTCCTGGAACGCCGGCATGGCAGTTACAGGAAACTTCCCTCCGGAGAAACAAATGTTCTGACTCTGCTATGATTTTATCTCCCTCCCTCTCTTCCCCCCCACCACAAACAAAGACGCTATGACTACTTCGAAGGTGACGAAATGAAAGAACAGGGAAGTAAAGGATGATACACCGAAGGCAAAAAAAATCTGAAACCCTAATTCACAAATCCCCGGCTAATTAGGATGACTCACTGAAATCACTCAGCGAAACAACCACTTCAACCTGACGGCGTAATGGGCCCAAAGCAAAGCGAGAAGCTGATTTACGCTCCACGTCGGATTCCAATGAGGCCTTACCGGAGAATGCCTCCCATGCTAAGTATTACAGTGAATCTTTTCAGAAACTGTAGCGGTCTGCCTAAGGCCGGCTCGCCCTGGTTTGACTGCCGAGGTCAGAGCAATGCTGAGTCAGGGTACATCTCCTGGACAGCAGGGAGATCACAGTCAAGGATGTGGGCGACCCATAATGAGACGATTGTAAAACCAGGCATTTAGCAGCTCTGCGCTCTTGCAGCAAGTTCTTTTTTTTTTTTCTTCCTTTTTTTCATTTCACATATATGGAGTTACACAGGTACGGAAAAAAAACGATCAAGAGAAAACAAAGTCAAAAACAAAGAAAGAAAAGGAGAACGTGTGGGAGGAAAGATGTAACATTTAGACAATGGGGATCGGGAACCGACTACTGTATGAAAATACTGAAACAAAACAAAACAACAAAAAAAAAACTGTCTGATTTATTTTACCCTACTTATCCAGGCCTGGCGAATACTGAAATTAAGTTCCAGGCTGCATAATACCCCTGCAGGAAGTTTTAAATCAGATCCTCCTGCCTTGTAGTAAACTGGAGACAGACTGTCTGCAACAAGACGATGATCTGAAACCCACTTCCAAAATCCACACAAACATGATTCACGAGACCTGAAGCAAAATCGACCTTCGATGAAAGCCGAATCTGTTTCATGGCACTTTTATAACATCCTCAATAGGGTCCAATAAATGTAGTTCAAAGTCCAGCATATTATTATGTAAGTAGGTGGAGTGTGATTCTGTTTACCTTTGACACCCATCGCTCTCCCGTGCGCTGATGCAATCTGAAGGGGGAAGGAAAAAGAAAACAAAATTGTTACTGAAAACTGGACCGGTCAGCAAAAGACAATTCATTTGGTAAATGGCAGCCATGTCGGATCTTGAGATCAGGGCTGTAAACTTACAAATAAACCTTAGACGTGTTGAGCGGCAATTACGAAATGGGGCAGATATTTTCTTTTTTCGATTCCAATATTAACCGAGTTTAGACGGCCACCCCGTCTCTGACTGACCTATATGACTGATTAATCCTTCCCACATTTTATCAGCTTCAGATTATTTTGCATCTGGAAGAGGGAAGTCAGAGCTCGTTTGCTTTTATGCTTTGGCAATAACAGAGAGCAATTATCATCCGCTTAGGAAGGGAAAAGCAAATAACGCTCTATCAGTGCTAATGTATCATGTTTTATATCCCTACAAGGAAATGTGTTTTATGGTTATTATTTTTGGTTTTTTTTTTTTTTTTTTTGCTACAGTGAAGTTGGAAACCGTGGTTTTCTTTATGATTTTTGAATGCAACCTTTTCACAAAACTTTTTAATATTAGTCAGAGGCATAATTGATATTTGTAAAAAGAAATTATGCCTATGTGAAGTCTTGTACGTAACCAATATCTCATCTACCACCTGCCGGCTGGTTGCTTAGTGATGCTGGTTAAAAGCTTGACTCTCCAGCCAAAGAGGAGCAAAATGAAAGTGTTTTAAATTAAAACTGCTGCGAAACGATTATACACAACAAATTCTCTTTTAATCTGTGAATTTTAAATAAAAAAAATGATATATGTCTTTAGTTTTAACATGTATTCCTGCAAAAAAAAAAAAAAAAAAAAAGCTAGACGGTGCATAGTAGTATTTTGAAAATCAATCAAGTGCAATGTTTATGCCTCTAGAAATATAAATAGGTGTTTATGCTCAAAAGATAGGAGATTAAATAGGACATTAAAAGCTGTCGACGTTCAATTTCTGACTGGATCTCTTCTCGATCTGAGCTCGAGAAAGAAAAATTGGGAAACAGTTGTGGCTCGTAACTCGCAGGATGGCTTCCCTTCACCCCTTCCTCTCGACTGAAAGAGACGAAGACTCTTTTAATCGAGTCTCCAACCAAGAGTCCAAGCCAAACCTCGAGTCTTTTAACTTTGTGTCTCAAAGTCGAATCTTTTTAACAGTCATATATACAAGGGATCAGCTGCTTTGTTTACCTGATTAGACTCCATCCCAATGTAGGAATTTCTTGAACTGCAGTCCACCGGCGGAGTCTCTTGTCGGATGAAATCTGCCATCTCTATGCCCCCTCCAGGGTCCCTTTGCGAAACACAAACCGACACAGATGAATCGAAGACATTTTTCTGGAGGCCCCGGAATTATTCTCAACATTTTATTTTTGTGTCCTTCAGTTTAATCAGAGCTCCAAACTGGAAGTTTTATTTGGATTCTGAAACGTGATGATAAAAAAACGAGGGGGGGGGGGGGGGGGGGGAAGGAAATGCATTCATGCAGATTTTCTCCAGGTTTATATTTAGCCTAGACATGCTTACTTAACCAGCTGGTATGTTGAAACAGAAAATCCCTCAAAGGATGTAAATCATTTCCATATGCCAAAAAAAAAGAAAAAAAAGAAAAAAAGAAAGAAACAGTCCATAACAGGTCAAACCAGAAAAAAAAAAATCAAACTCAAACAAAGTGACAAAAATAGTGCAAAACAGGCAGGATCTCTTGTCGGGAGCATCCGTGTAAACTGAAACAACCTGGAATGTTGCTGCAGATGTTGCGGGCAAAGCTGCAACTGCGACTGTCCCTGCGGTCGAGGACTGTCATGCATCCCGTTGCTTCTCCCCCCCCCCAAATGCTCCCCTTGGGAATGTGAACATGAGTCATTTCTGAAAACTCCTGGGCACCAAAAACCTTACCGGCTGCCTTTTATTTCCAGCAGAGTGAGAAATGAGCACCTCGCTAAAAAAAAAAAAAAGTGAAAACTAACTATAAACCAAGTGTTCAGAATGATAGGTTAACGGCGAGCCTCTCTATAAGCACGTCATTAAAGACTTAATTCGCACTTTCACGAGTTTCGGAAAAGAATCAAATCCATACGTTGTTCTGGAAAAGTATCTATACACTCAGAGCTATTCATTTACTAATGCGATTGGAATAAACATTGTGTGGATTTATCAATATTTTGCAAAACAAAAAAAAAAACAAACAAAAAAAACCCCCATTTTGGTGCCATCACAGCTTCACATTTTGCAGTGTAAAAAAAACTAACTTTAATGTATTTCATGCAACAGACAAACACAAAGCAGAACGTAATAAGACAAAGCGACAGTACTCAATTATGCCGCATAAACTGTGGCATAATCTGCGAGGAAACATAAAAGAAAAAAAAAAGATCCATGCCCCCTACAGAAGTTTGTGCGGATAATTTGTGGAATGTTTTGCTGCACCAGCAAGTCCTTTAATGTACGCCTCTAACGGCTTTGCTCGTCTACCGACTGAAACTCTTCCCTATTCTTTAAGAAGAGAAAAGTAAGATAGGGCATCAATTTTCATGACTCGTCACCAATTTTCATTTCTGCTTTTGTCTGGGCTTTGAGTAGGCCATTTTAACACATAAGCATGCTGTGATTTGCACAGTGGCTTCTACTTTTTAGTCATTGTCCACATGCCTCAGGTCCAAGCTATTGCTTTATTTCCATTCTCTCTGGTACTTAGCTGCAGTCCCACAGGATGATGCTGCTGTTCTTTGTATCCCATCAACACGCCTGTTCCTTGCTAATCATGATGCTGTTTCTTAAACCGGTTGGTTGCTCTGTATTGTATCCAGGGGCATCAGTACAAAGGGGGGCTACTTAAAATATAGTGTGTAATGCAATTCAGGCGGTTATTCAGTTGATCAATAGGATAAAAGTTGTTATGAAGTTACTGTCCCTTTAAAAACTCCTCAGCCACACACCTGTAGTATTTGTTAAAGTTTCATAAGTTTTGTATTGAATGAATTAATTTGGAAATTTATTGGGTTTTTTTTGTTTTGTTTTTTTGCCTGACTGTTATTATGTCATTTTCATTTTGGTTCTTTAAAGTACCAAAATTTCCACACAACGTTATGTTTTGGTGGATGATGCAATTTTTAAAATATCGAATGATGCAGCTTTTGATCAGAGTAACATTATGCTGCCTACTTTTTTATTCTTACTTCCAACCTTTTTCACTTTTACTTACATAAAAACATGCTGCTAATCTTACTTGAGTGCAACTTTTGGCTCCTCCACCCGCCTCTGTTGCACGTGAATGCATCCTAATCTGACAGCGGTTTCACGTGTTTCTTCCAATGTATCCATTTTTCTGTGTTCTTACTGATCACTCCTTTTGTATGGAATTCCCTGGCATTAGCATAAAAATCCTGACATATAAAACTGAGGCTAACGCCTGACTCAGCGCTTCTGCTCCAGTCGTCTGACTGTCCGGTAGCAGACTAATGACCTCTGCCATTCCACGGTACCCTCTGCTGTCGTCGACAAGGAAGCGCGACCGCCTCGTGCGCCACGCTCTTACACAGAGCGGTTACTCATCGGGACCGGTCAGCTCACCCCGGGCCGTTGCTGTCCTCCCGACGGGTGATGCTGCCGTCATTTGCGCCCTCCGTTCCCCCTCTGCGGCTCTGGTTCTCCTTGGCCTGGTGCTCCACGACCTCGCCCTCGTCCAGGGCATGGTGGAGGCGGTAGTTCACCATCTTTAGCAGCAGGAATATGGCGGCGATCACGCCACAGTAGATCCCGACGATAACCATCGTTGGCGGCAGGGCCTAAAGCCGGGAGAAGAGAGAGGAAGTTCAGCCGTGTGAGGTGCATTGCATGGCAGAGATCACGGTAATGTAATTCAAAGTGGTTTACAGGGGAAAAAAAGCTTCACGTTTTAGCATGACACATGAGAAATGATCCCACAATATATCGCGGTACGATTGTGATAACGATAAAAAAGTGACGGTAAGAACTAATTATTACTTCTTTTTTAGGTAACTGTGGCTGTGACTGTGTTGCAGCAATTAAAGTCCCACAAATTCCGATTCAAATTTAAAAGTACTTTATTGATCCCAAAGAGAAATTTCATGCTGTAACTCATATCAATTCAGATTCTCTAGAGAGTTATTGAAGATGGTGATGGCCGGAAAAGATCTTGGGAGGAAAGATCTCTTGCAGCAGTCTGTGTTACATCAAATCGGAAGACGCTTCTGACTGAAGACACTGTTTTCCCGAGTCATCTTGCTACAATACTGCTCTAGAATAATACAGCACAATACATATTTGTATTATGCTAGTTTAGGGCACCAGTCAGATAAAGAAGTGTAATTTGTAACACTAAAGTGCTCATGCTAACTGTATGTTCAAAAATGTTTAATATTATAGAAAAGTTCATTTAATTTTGTGTCTTCATCACCAAGTCAGATACATTGTATAGATTAATTAGAGAAAGACTGGTGTTTAACACTTTTATTCCTGTTAATTATGACCTTTTTCTCTTACATCTAATGAAAACACCACATTTAAAATTAGAATATCTCATCCGAACAATTTAAAAAAAAAAAAACTTCTTTTAAGCAAAAGTGTGGACTTAATTAAAAATGTTTGATGCCATAAAAATTTGAATTATTGGGCCGATATCTACTGCTATATGTTAAAAAAAAAAGAAGAAAAAAAAAAAGACTAACATCGGCTAATGCCGATATATTGTGCATGCCTAAAATTATTAGAACAGCTGAATAGACTTCTCACTAATAGAGGTTTAAATTAGCCATGAAACAAAAGCAGAAGCCAATTAATAGTTTTACTTTTTTGGTTTATTTATTTCTGCTCCAGACTCCAGATAGCCGGAGCTACGAGTGAACAGCAGTCAGCTGTTTACTGTAGCTCACAAACTTTAGTTCAGGTAGTGCAGTGTATATGGAGCTAAATTGGGGCCATAAAGTCTGTTCACAATTTTAAAAAAAAAAAAAAAAAAAAAAAAAAAAAAGATTTGAAACTGGAGAAAATGAAACTGCAAATAAGGATTTGAAGCTGTATTGTAACTGAAAGAAAAGCAATCTTCAAAACAAATTTTGAGATTCAATGTTTTTTTTATTATTTTTTTTTTTTTATTTTGTCTTCAGTTACAAACGTTTTGCCCTCCTGTGGCGTTGGGTGCGGGGCCTCAGGTGTGGAATCATTACTGACAGCTCACCGTAACACCTGGACTACATATCAACAACTGTTTCATTCAGGTACCATGGGAACTCTAAACATCTTTAAAACATCATTGTATGTGATTGATTTTTTAAAATAAATTTTTAAAAAGACCCCTCTTTGTTTTGTTTTTTTTCTTTTTGCGGAAAGTGACCCACATTCCCTAAAAGTTGCCTGACCGCCAGCTGCCGTCTCTGGCTCTTTGAGACCCTCTTCCTGCATTCACGTTCAAGTCGACACAAACAACAGCAGGACTATATAAAACACGACGCTGACCAACACATTTCCACTCCAGGAATAGAAATGAAACTGCAAACCAGCCTCAGGGGTCAGTAAATCACTCTCTGACCTGGGTGGAGCTACAGATTAGTATTTAAAAAAAATAATAATAACAATAATTTATCCTCATGACCTCTTAGTTTTTGTTACACATCTGCATTAGAAAATCCAATTCTTTATTTGTGTGTGCGTTTGAGATCTTAAAGCGACACTTCTGTCACATTAAACCCAGTTTGGATCTCCTGAGTGATCTCGTTTTATTGCTGCAGGATGACCCTCACGTTGAGTGCATTTACTCACCTATGTAAAAACAAAACAAACAAACAAAAAAGCCCCCCCAAAAAACAAGATATATCCTCCAGATATTGCATCTGTTAAACCAAGCGATTTGGATGAAAATTAACTATGACCCATTTAGATTTTACCCGCAGAGTTCAGCAGATTTATAATCCAAAAATGTTCTGGTAAGTTCAAAGACATCATCATCTCATGCACTCTGACAAGGTTGCCAGGAAATTTGGAAGAAAAGCAAGCCCACAGCATCACAGATCCTCCGCCAGACTCTTAACAGCCTGTGTTTTAGATCAAGTCTACCTGGAGTGCTATTTTCTGACATAGGCATCGGTGAAAGATATCCGATTTGGTGTCCGGCACATCAAAATCTCATTATAACAGCATTAGCGATCCTCCGCCGTACACAGGAAAGGAGGTGTTTTATAGACTAGAGGCACCTTTATTTCCGTGCCAAAACCCCAGTCCCAGCCTCCTACAACATAATAACATGATTTCAGTTCAAGTCTATGCGCAGCTAACTCCACGTGTTTACGTTTGTGCTGGTGTGATGCTTTTGTTTCTGTTTCTTGACATTGGTCCCGAACAAGTGGATGGAAGCTTCATAGCATCTGATAGTTGGGTGATACTTGCATGTGAAACCGATCTTATCTACCTTGGAAAACGCCAGAAAATCAACAACTCTCCTCTATGTTCAGCAAAAAAAAATAACTTAAAAAAATCAAGTATCCCCATAATTGAAATCGAAATTTGAGACTGTTTAAAGACTGTTGATCTTACAAAATCAAGGGAATTGGTGCCAATTTATCGGCTGGCCGATTTATCCTCCAACCCTAGTTGCTATGGAAACATGCTGCAAACTTTGGAGACACTCCTCTAAACAAAAAGTCAGAAATTAAACAAATAAAATAAAGAAAGTGCTTCATGTACATTATATTTAACTGATTTAAATTGCGTCACAAGGGACTCTGAATGATAACTAATCATTCAGATTAGGATGTTTTTTTTTATAACCCCACAGATTAAATGTACTCAACTAAAGGCTAAATATTTCACACACACAAAAAATCCCCCTCACCCCCCTGCATGTTTATAAAGGATTTATTATTGTAGCCATCAGCTGCAGTAAACAGCTGGCTGCTCCTGAAACTGATCAGAGACCAAACCGCTTCAAAGGAAAACAAACAATGATTACAGTCGGTTATCGATTAATCGACTGCTTGTTTGTTTTTCAATCGTCTTTCAACAAAAGAGCTTCTCTTGACCTAATCCAGTTTTTTTTTTTTTTTTTTTTTTTTTTTTTTTTGGACAGTGCATTTTGCCGGATTGCTCACAGCACTCCCAGGCACTAAGTGATAATAAACTGGTCGGGTTATTTTTGCAGGAACAGTCCGAGTACAGTTCATGTGTGGCGCGAAGTAAAACTGGCATAAAGGTTACATTGTCTTTGCTCCAAATAATAGACAGAGAGCCGACCGTGGGGATCCTTTAACGGCTAACCTAACGGACACTTTAGCTCGGTAACTTGCGCTCTGAAACGGTACCAGGAAAAAAAAAAAACCAACAACAACAACAACAAACTGAGACCGAAATCAAAGTACGGAGTCATACAAAACCCACTCACCATGTACAGCGTGAAGGGGAAACATAGCAGGAACAGCCAGATGTACAGATGCAAAGCGTTGACGAATGTGTTCTGGTCGGGGTCGTAGTACCATCCGCCCGTGACTGAAGCCCAGACCCCCTGCCTCAGGATCTGGAGAGTCTGCGACCCCATGTTGTTCGATCCCCTCCCTCCGAATAATCCGGGCGGAACCGACCAACGGAGCAACCGGGCTGACACGCTGGCTACTCGTCGCTCAACATGACAAACGGTGCTCTGTTTTCAGCCAGTGGCCTGAAAAATCCCCTCTGCAGCCATCTTCTCTGACGCTAGCCCGGTCCGGCCAGCTGGGGCACTGTTTCGCTCCTCCACGCCCTGCGGGGAAAGGGCTCTTCTTCGTGCCCATCCGCGCGCAGGCGCAGTGAAGGCACATTTGGGAGCGCCGTCGAATAGAAACAGGAGAGGAGGACGCCGCGTTGGATTCGTCGACCGAATCTGAAACGGCATGTCAGTGCGTTCGCCATATTGTGAGTGGCAAATTAATAATAAATAATAAAAAAAAAAAAAATCAATAGAAGTCTAACTGGGAACGGTGTTTGTAGAATAAAAGAAGCATTACTAATAATTATGTTTCATATTGATTAATCATATATAATGCAAATTAATATATGGTAATTTTATAAGTAGAAAAATTCACCACTTTGTCAACATGTCTTAATTTACCCCTAGAAATATACCAGAATATTTTAGTAAATGCAAATTTAGTTTCTAAGATTTAAAACATTCATTACGGATTTTTTTAAAACTAAGTTTTACTTAAGGGTGGATGTAAAATAACGTCACCATATATTACATCTACGTTTTCACATTTTCATTAATTTAGTAGTAGCTTAACATATAGCAATAATGAAATTTCAGTTAACTGTGTATTAACTAAGATGTAGTTAATATCATTCATTATAATATATGACTGCGCTATAAAGTATTGTATGAAAATGTATTTACTGTTATAAATACATTTATTGTTATCTATATAATAATACATTTATTATTATAGGAGTGTAATAAATGTATTATTTAGATCCGCTTTTTAGAAATACAGAGAGATGAAGTGTCCAATCTTTGTCCGCGCCCTACAAACAGTGCCACTCACAATATGGGCGCCGTTGACGCTCGTGTGACTTCTGTTCTTCTCCATCTATGAGCGTTGCAGGAAAAATAATGGGAGGATGGAAAATAACCAAGAAAATCTGTGAATGTCTTACATTTATTTTCCCAGATATTCATATTTTCAGTAATAATGCCCCATCTTGATGTCTAGCAATGTTTTAAAACTACGTGTTTAAATCGAATTGCTATTGCGGAAGGCAGAAAGCAGAAAGGCTCAGTGGACCGACAGTGACACCTAGCGTTGATTTTTTTTTTTTAATTCAAACTTTTTTTTTTTATGTGTGCTGAAATTGTCCTTCCTTAACATATTTTCGTTGAAAGCTTTATTTTTCTCATCACACAAAAATATATAAATAGACTCTGGCCCCTCCAGAAGAGCAGGCCAGAGCAAAACAACGAATCAAAATCGAAGATTGGATGGAAGGATGTTGTCCAATTATCTGGATTCATTCTGTATTTTCACTGTGCTTTAAAGCATATGGAACCCTTCTGATTCTGGTATGGCTGAAAAACATCGTTGTAGTCCCAACCCCAATTTTGAACATTTCACCAGCAAACTTTAACCGGGTTCTACTAAGCACATCAAGAAACCATTTATCCTCAATCCCCTTTGTGCTTCACCCATAAGCACCTTTTCGTCTGGAAAAGAGTAGCATCCAGTTGACAAGAAAGCAGTAAGGTGTTTTAGTGTGTTTAAGGTAACAGGAAACTACAACTCATCAAAACTTGTGAAATGAAGAAACAAATGTGCACATTTACGCAATCATTTTATTACAAAATAAAGTAAGTGTGGTGGGTTTTTTTAGAAACAGCTGGAAGTGAGCACCTTGGTTTTTGCTCACTTCCAAAAGTGAGCAAAAACTTTTGGAAGTTTCACTGTCAACGTGCGTAATGACATCTCTTGAAAGCAGGCTTTCAAACAAGTCCTTCGAAATCAATACAACAACAACAAAAAAGCGTGCCGGCATTAAAAAGTCAGCCGGCACTAATGCTGACCTCTGCGTATCGTCACACAAAGAAAAAACAAAAAAACAAAAAACATCCACATTAGAGACCCAACTGACGTAACCCGGGTCGGCCATGTTTTCAGTCCAGCTGCCCTGAAACGCTCTTAGCTCCAAGCTCCTCCTCCTCCAAGTCTACAAAAAGAGATGGACGTCCTTTTGAGTCAGTTCAGTTAAAAAAATGTTTTTAAATAAAGCAGAGAAGTAGACAAGGTTCCATTTATTGGAGGGGGGTGAAACACAACGACTCGCAGAGGGCAGCTGTTCTCTCAGCTAAGGAAGTGGAGACAATGTTGCTCCGTTTTCCCGTCACTGCAGCCTCGCCCTCTTCTCAGGCGGAGGTTTGCTCGGCGGAGCCGGCGCTGACGACTTGGTGGCCGGCTCCCGCTCCTCTTGTTTCACAGCTTCTGTGGGAGGCTCAGGCTCCTTCTTTACCTCAACTGAAACGTAGGTTGTAGTTGATTAATTGGGATTAATATGAAGAATTTATCTAAACGTACACATTTTCAGATTCAAAATTTGATGTCGATATAATATGATACCTGGAATCGGTTTGTCGCCAGGCTTAGGCTGAAATCAGAGACAGAAAACACATTGGCAAGATGTTTGGTATCAATTAAAACTCTAGAATGAATAATCATGTAGATATACTGGATGTACCTGGTAAAAGGTTGGTGGAAACTTTGATCTGAGGTCCAGCAGTAGTGTGTCAACGCGATGCCTCTGAAACAGAGAACTGGGCTCCTCTTTCTTCTTGGATTTAGGCTTTGTTTTCTCTGTAGCAAGCGACAAAGTTAGTTATGAAACCTTTGAGAAAGACGGCAAAACTAGAAAGTAATGTGGGAAATGGCTTTGGATTTGCATGGTTGTATAGTTCTGACACATACAGGGCTTTGCAAAAAGTATTCATAGCCATTCAAATTTCCTGAATTTATGCTCTTAGACTGAATAAATCTGGCCTTACAGATTGGGTACATTGTCATCCATACCTGATCTTTAGTGCAGGTGTTTTTTTCCCAATATTGGAACCAATACAGATATTAATCTTGGATCGGCGTATCTCTAGGGCTATGAATACTTTCACAAAGGCACTGTATCTTTCAGGTATCAACCACAGGTTGTATCAACCACAATTAATTTATGTGGTTGAAATTAACTTAAAAAAAACCATCCAACCTCTCTCCTCCTGATCCTTAAAGTGCCACCAGTATCCTTTGGAGGGGTGATAGCGGCAGTACGACATGGCCTCGTCGAAAGCCGACTGGATTCCATGGACTGCAGAAAGCTAAACCGGCACAGAATAAATACAAAGATGACAAAAGCTTAAACACAAAAAACATCCAGCATCTTAACACACCAAAAGACTAACAGCAGCTATAATTAACCAGACGTACCACTCGGGAGCTGATAACCGTTCCCAGGTCTGGAGCCTGATACACCACTCCCGCTATGATGTAGTAGTCAGCCAAAGGAATCACTAGAAAATGTTAGACGGAGATTTTTACATGGAGCAGGATGGAGAAAGCTTATCACCAATGTTTTAAATATAAAGTTCGTGCACTGGCTGCAACGCAGCAGCGGTGTGACTTGTGTTGCTCCGCTCACCTTGTGTTGGAGACTGCCGCTGCTGCTTACGGATGATGTAGAGAATTGGTTCCTGAGCGTGAAGAAGAATGTACTCCACTCCCACCATCTGACTGGAAATAAAAACAACATGGAGGGAAAACAGCTTCCAGTACCATCCTCACTTTGAGGACAAACCTCATGTTTTGCTTTGGGATATTTCTTTCACATATGGCTATAGCCGGTATTCAGAAATAAAAATCAGATGATCGATAAGCTGCACGGTGATTAGGCATGCGCGAGTTACAACTACCAAGGCTGTAGAGGTTACAGTTTTAAAACCGGTAAACATTTTCCTTCGTAATGTAAAACTTAAAAAGTAAAAAAATTAAAAATAAGAAATAGAGAGAGAGGAAGTAGCAGAGTTAATATGGGAGGAAGGTGGACACTTTGAGTTAATAAGCAGGATTTGGAGTTACGGTATTACATCCAGTTCTGTGCATTGATTTCAGTTTACAGGTATGCTTTTGGCACATCTAAGACGAAGAAAAACATCAACAGAAAAATAAGCCATTAAATATCATAAACTTACTTGAGGTGCTCCAGAGTGAGCCGCTGCATCTTCACGATCTCGTTGTTGCAGGTTCGGTCATAGAACGGGTTGCTCCTCTCGGAGAAGTAGTCCAGAACATTTCCGGGATTGAGGATCGGCACCCAGCCGCTGTCCACCCACGATATGCCCAGGAGGTTGTCTGCAAAGTTACCATGGAAACAGGCCTCATTGGCAAGAAATCAATGGGCAGTAATGTTACATTTCGCACTTCTCCTGTTTTTAAAATCTTGAAAATGTTGTAACCGTTTTGTTATGGTCATGTTCCGTAAATTGTACACCAACACAATACTGAAACTGGCTTCTAATTGGTGGTAGAAAACTATTTTACCTATTTTTCTTTATAGCACTGGTTCTACTTTACCACTGTCAATCAGGATGGAAGCTATAGAGCACACATTGTGATATTTAATATCTTTAACCTATTTGCAAAAATATATGTACAGCTATGCTCTTTTTTTATTTACTTCAACTTTCCCCTCATCACACCATAGTGTTGAAACGGTTAAAAATACTGACATGTTAACCTATTGTGCGCAAGCGAAACGCAATATAAATTTTCTATTAATCTACAATCCAAACACCATCTAAAAACCTGGGATTTGTTAATAGATACGAGTGGCAACAAGTACCTCATATCAATTTTCCGCCATTTAACACACGAATAATAAGTTAAAGAAGCTGAATCCTAAAGAGCAAAAAACGACACACTGTAAAAGAAATGAAGCCTGAAACCAAATAATACAAGAACAACGGAGCTATCACAGCTAGCCGGCATGCTAACGTTACCTTACAGCGTCACTAAATGCCTTTAAAACACACCAACTCTAAATTCAAGCTGTGTTCCATTCGTTTCACATTAGATTCGGTTAATCAAAACGATTGAATCTTAAATAAACCAGATAACGCGTTCCACATTAGCAACACAACAATTAGCCTACCTCTAAAATCAACCGACGCCATGACAGTAAACAAATAGTCTCTTAAAAATTGCGTCTTTGCTGTCCGTCGTGTCGCAGCCTGATGACGCAAGCCATTGGCACTCGTGACTGCTCGATACCCATTTAAAATATCCGTTTTTTTCCCTTCAACATCACTTCAGTCAGAGCTTTTACGAGCTACTTTGTTGTATTTTTCAGCAGCACGCTTTTGCAGAAAACTTCTGTTGATGTTTCACATTTGTATATTTTAGTACCATGAAGGTACAATAAGCTTTTTCGAGTTATGTTATTTTTTTTCTGATAATTTATTTCCCCCTCCCATTTCACATTTCCTATTTTATCACACTACAGTTTAAGAGCGTTGCAAAAATGGTTATGCACTGGTCACATCTGTTACGCTTAACCATAAAAAAAAAGAAAAGAAAACGACAAAAAAATACTGACAGATAACAAGAATTTCCTATTTAGAAAATCATTAATCTGAAGCTGCGAAGGAAAGATTTAATGGAGTTAAAACAAAACGTAATGTATGTTTTGAAGTCTTAGATTCGACCTTAAAGTTTCAAAGAATATCTTTTGCTCAATTAGGAACAAGACGAGCCAAAAAGACAACGCAAGCAGTTGTTAAAGATTTAGGCAGAATATAATTTCATATGCCACCTGCTGTCCATCACCCTCCCCTTCTCGCACTGAATTTGGGTCGTGATTCAAATATTCCACCGAGAAATGGGGCGATTACTCAAGGAGCTGATTCGTCACCCCTTCTCACTGATTCCTATGTCACCATAGATGAATCCATGTGTATTAGCGGTTAATGCTCCTCCATATTTTGCTGTGTTTGTTCAGAAATACCTCTTCAGTATATTTTTTTCCCTAATTTGTGCACAGACAAAAAAAAAAAAAAAAAAAGAAGTGATAGGTGAAAATTTGATTTGGTAAATAAAACATTTGAGATATTTTTGGGGCACACACCTTGAACAAAGGCAAATACATCAGAACACTGCGAAGCTAATCATTTCATTATTATTGATCTGTGGTTATTCCAGTTCTTTGAAAATATTTGAAAGTCAAAATGAAAACAAGTACATTTTTGTACATTTGTGGATGCTCATTTTAGTTTTGTTGTGGTGATAATATATGTTTAAGTCATCCAAAAAGATGTAATTTTGTATTTATTCACAATATGCGCAATATGCAAAATGCGCACTATAGAATACCTACAATCAGACATTATATTGGTTCATATTTTCTCCAATTAACAGACAACTGCAGCCGTGGATTTTTCTATTCAGCAATAGTTTAATAAAGTAAGCAACGTCATAACTACGACTTTTTCTTCATAAGACTTTTTTTCTGACAAAAGCAGACTTTTGACATTTAATTTAATATGCACTACATGAGATGAATAAGGTTAAGAGTCAAGAAATGTACAAAATAACACACATCCTGTTTGGTGGGGGGAAAAATATATATTTGAAGGGCGGGAGGAGAGAGAGAGAGAGGGGGGGGGGGGTGCGTGGAGGTAAAAGTCCTGGTACTGGAATTTCATTAGGTCCAGAACTGACCCAATGAATTCAATAGGTCATATTACTCTAAGTGGACCTATTTTAGCTCCACACATTTGGTCGCCAAAATAGAAAATGAGGTGAAAAGCAGCGGTTTCTCAATAAAAGCATCGTGATCTGTAATTACAGCCAACCAACAAGAGACGCCCAGAATAAGACTAAGAGAATATAACTGTCTTCTGGCAGGACTGTCTCTTTCAGGCTCACGATGAAATCAAACCGTTCAGTTGGGGGACTATAATGGATCCAACTATTTCTACTTTTTTTTGTTTGTTTTGTTTTTTTGTGTGTGTATTTTCTATATTCGACCAATCGGTTCGTTTGAACAGAAAAACACGCGGAGCGGAGAGCTGGTTACGACGGAGGAGCGCGCGTCGCGCAGCGCAGGTTTTTTTTTTTTTGTTTTTTTTTATTGCGCACGGAGAGGACGTAGCTGCGACACTGGCGAGGCGAAAGGCGCGACTACAGCCGACAAGATGCGGTGAAAAGCTCCACTCCCCCTCCCCACCCTCACGCACCTCCCCGGGCTTTTTATTTTATTTTTATTTTATTTTACTTATTTATTTATATATTTTTTTAAATACCACGGAGACGGAGATTAGAAAGGAGACGGGTCCAAGATGAGTGCGGTCCAGGCTGGAGGCGGAGAGAGGGTGGACGGCGGCAGAGGGAGCCTCGCCGCCAACAGCGGCGGCGTCAGCGGCTCCCCGAGGCTCCATCAGCGCGTTCAGCCCCCCAACAGCGGCAGCCGGACGAAAGAGAGCAGGAATCAACAGCAGCAGCAGCAGCAGAGGCATCATGGTGGGTCGATGCTGAAGCAGCCATCCCACAATGAGCCAGCAGACGTCGTGAGGCGGGCGCTGGACTTTAAGAGTCAAGGCACTCAGTGCTACAAGGATAAGAAATACAGAGAGGCGATCGGCAAGTACCACCGCGCTCTGCTGGAGATCAAGGGGCTGTGCCGGGTGCTGGGGGACCCGGACCCCGGCCCCAGGTCCACGTCCACCCTGCTGCCGACCATCAGCAAGTCCAGCACGCTGACGGACGAGCAGAAGGGGGCGATGGAGAACGCGGAGCTGGAGTGTTACAACAGCCTGGCCGGTAGGAGACGTTTTCCCTTATCACAGCGATGCTCACTCACTGTTGATTTGCCATTAAAAAAAAAATTTTTTAAAAAAAGGAAGAAAAAAAAATCTAGCAATGACTCACAACCCGAATAAGCTACAGGGGCAGTAGCCCAGGGCACCAATACTTGGGGGCGGGGGGCGTATTTACTTATTTTATTTTATTTATTCATGAATCCATGTTTTGCAGACATTGTCCTATTTTATGAAGGGTATAAAAGAGGACAGTATCGAGCCCATATTAAAGCAGAGTTTCCCCTTGAAATCTTGCTAAGTCTGGTAATAGGGGGCGCCAGCGCAGTCATCCAGCCGCCGTTGTGTTTTTAAATAAAAAATTGTTTAAAATTGACAGGAAATTTGAAGACAATAATACTACATAAACACCAAAGTCTTTAAAAAGGCAAATGTAAAAAAAACAACAACAAACAAACAAAAAAACAATTAAAATAAATTAATAAATACTTATTTACACATGAGTTGTTTCATCCTAATTAAAAGTGTCCAAATTCTTTTTTCCTTTTTCTGTGGCTTGTCACTTTATCCGCTGAAGTTGTCGGCGTGTCGGCAGGCAGTCGTTACGGAGCACTGACGAATAAAAAAATGACCCCTGACCTCAGACTTCCTGTGTCTTCACATGCTGACCATAATGATGTCATTCTACTTCCAAATGTTTCACCAAAGAGACTCTTAAAAGCGTCTTTATTGCCACTGTTGCTGATGTATAAAGTCACCCGTAGCATATAAACAGAGAATGCTTAGCGAATGTGGGCACAAGTAAAGCCTGGTGGCCCGCCAGGCTTATAATAACTGGCAGGGAGGGGAGCCTAATCAATGTTGTTCCTCTAGTGTTGATTATTTCATACACAAACAGCTGATAAAATGCTCACTAGAAGAAAAAAATCCCCACATCCTTTTTGCGCCCCCTCGAGTGTAGCGCCACTATTCGTTGCATACAGTGCATACCCACATTTTGCGCCACTGAATGTACTTAAATTTGCAATAGCAAAATCATGTATATATTTTTCAGCGGATAGGGCACCAAAGTGAGTCGGGTTAACAAAAATAACCAATCATAATTTGCACTTTGGAGGGGACGCATCATTACGCGCACGAAAGACGAAAAACGTTCAAACGCGACCTCTTAACGTCCGTTTCTCCGTTCCAGCGTGCCTCTTGCAAATGGAGCTGGTGAACTACGAGCGGGTGAAGGAGTACTGCCTGAAAGTGCTTCTCAAGGAAGGGAAGAACTTCAAAGCCCTTTACCGCTCCGGAGTGGCCTACTACCACCTGGGAGACTACCAGAAGGCCCTGGACTACCTGAAGGAGTCGCACAAACAGGAGCCATCAGGTCAGCAGTCGCAGCACTGTTTTTGAAATGGAGGGGGTGGCACACCGCCCTGGGCGGCAAAGCTTAGGGGGCCCTCTGCTTGAAAAAAAACACAAAAAACAAAAAGTAACATCTCAAAGAAAATTTCTGTTGTTTATTTGCATGTTCAGTCAGTGGAGGATACATGTAGGTTTGAGTGCATATTTTTTTATTAAAATGGTAATGAATTAGCAGGTTGATCATTCCCAATCAAAGTGGCAGATCGGACTGCTTCTTCGAAACCCTGACGTGGTCCACACAAATCCTCGCCGTCGCTCCTCCGTGCGTCACGTCAAAGCTAAACTATGCATGCGTGTGCTGGGGAGCTCATTCTGAGTCAAGAAACTTTCCTCTGTCGGCAAAGAGGCTTTCCCGACAGAGGAAAGTGGTTTTAGACTCATCAGATTAAACCTCCAGGACCAGTTAATCTCAGTCGAAGCCGAGAAACTCACTTGAAGACGCCAAGGACGTTCATCAACTGTGGGTCTATCCCCTTAATGGCATTCTCACGCATCTTTTAACCTACATTTTCATCAGGTTTGAAGGCTGATTGAGAATCCTCAACGGGAATTTGTTACGTCCAAAAGGGGCACAACATATTTGAGGACAGGTAGGCAAAAATGAGGGTTAAAAAAATATATATTTTAAAACTCTCTTGCACTTTTCTTTTGATTCAGCTGCTTTGATTTTCTCTGGAGGAAAATAATAAAAATAAAAAAAGAGACAGCGTTAAACACCCTCAGTTCCCAACCGCGCCACAAATTAACGTGATCAAATGACCAACCTTAAGAAATTATCCAAACTCCTAAATATATCAACCAAGTCATTCAACTAAAGTCTATACAAAACAAGCTAGACAAAAAAAAAAAAAAAAAAAAAAATAGACAAAAAATATTATATAATGAGAACGTGCCCGGAGCGCACGAGCCCGCAAAGTGAAACATTCACGAGCCTTTCCACGAGAAAATACACCAACAATCTCCTCCCGCTTTCTCCACAGACACAAACGCCATCCGCTACATCCAGCTGACAGAGATGAAGATTCGCCGGAACGCCCAGAAGGAAAAGAAAGACGCGTCGTAAGCCTGGCGCGTCGCCCGTCATCAGCTGCAGCCCCACTGCGCGCCACGCGGACCTCAAAGCCCGCCGGAAGTCTTGTGGCGTGACATCAGATCTGTTTAGCGGTTTCTTTGCTTTGCGCAGCGTACGGTTTTGCCAGTTGTTCAACTTTGTAGTGTGGGTTGTGTCTGTCCTGACGGAGGTTCGGAATTTCGTTTATGTATTTATTTATTTATTTATTTTTAGTTTTGTTCTTCAGAAAAACTCTACACGTTGCGCTCCGGCTCCTCTGAAGCGACGCACTGCCAGTCCAACACGTTGCACTTCCGGGCCGGAAAACGGAGCGACAAGTTCCGCTTGTAAGTCGGCGCGCGCGCACACTCGCACACTAGAATCGGGCTTCAAAACCTGCCTTCCTAAAAGTGAGCGACAACCACCCTCACACCTTACTGTTATTTGCATATCTTAAAAAAAAAGTAATTCACGAAGCACACGGTTGTGGTACGACACCAGACGGATATCACACATATATGTAAATAGGCTGTTATGTAAAATCCCGTAGAAATCTAAGTGAAAAAGGAAACTGTATGTCTTTATTAATGCCAGAACGAAGCACATCACTCAACATTTACTGTATCTTAAAATTTCTTATGTGTATGGTAATAGTATATGTGTAATAAACCTGTTTAATAATTACAAAGAGTTTTTTCTTTCTTTTTTTTTTTTTTACATTTACATCCATATAATAATCTGGGTAATGACTTTGAAGATCAAAACATGTTTCTATGAGGCAGATCATTCCTAAATGTGTATCACGTTAGACATAGACAAACGTAAACAGATTTTAGAGATTTATTTTGGTATAGTGAAGTAAGTGGGACGTAAGCCGCAGAAAAGTTGGGGAATGCTGTAAACTTGACACTGTCCCGTACACCTTATATGTTTAAGACTCTTATTTTGAAGTAAGAAAGGAAGTAGTTGTTCAGGGTTTCCCCCAGTGTAGCATGAGCCTGGCGGGCCACTTACCATTGCTTACTTATTTAAGTTTTTTTTTTAAAGACTTCATAGACAGTGTTTAGATAGTAATCTTCCAATTGCACATAATTATTAAGTCATCATTTCAAATTTCCTGTCAATTTTAAACATTTTTTAACTCAAAAACCCGACGGGCTGCTCCAATCAGTTGCTAATCATTTGCGTAGCAACATTTTTTTGTAGTTCAAAAAGTGACAAAGTAAACACAGCTTTTAAGCACTTTGAGAATATGAATACCATAACAAGCGAGCAGCTAAAGACACTAAAGTTAGCTTTGTACAACAGCAGCGAAAGGGCTGTTTGACCGTTTTATCAAAGTTTCTCATTTCTATTTGATCCGTTCAAAATCCACATAAACTAATAGCACCTGGTTTGCACTGTTACCTTACAGAAAGAAGGTCCTAGCTTTGATTACCAGGCTGGGTTTCTGTACACTGATGGATAACTTTTCATGCTTTTCTTCCTCCATGTACTCATGGTGCACTTATACCGCTCCCTCGACTATGCTGCTCTGGGCAGAGAGCCACTGACGATAGGCGTGGCATGTCCTTACACCATCTAAAGCGCAACAAGAAAGTAAACAAACAGTTTTGTTTTTTTTTCTTCTGATTTTACTCGAGTCAGTGTGTTCCAGTGCAAATACAAGACACTCAGTAGCAGAATCGCCCCCTCCAACACACAATATCAGTAAACGGTGTTTTCAGCTTATTTGTGCTCACATTTCATCCGAGAGCTCAGCGTCGCGTCACCTGCAGTTCAAACAGATGGTTACGGTACACATCGAACATGATCATGTTCTTCACAGTTCTGAGGGGGATCTGGGGGTTCAGGGAGGAGGCATTCAATTTTACACATGTATCAAGACCAAAATGAGCTCAGGTGGAATTTAGGTCACTTAAATTGGAGAAAATAAATCAATAACTTGACGCTGCAGGATGTTGGGACACGTTTCAGCTCTTTTTCCTCAATTATTCATAACAGTAATGTTGCAGGTATTAAATAAATAATAGTTGGCATTATCCCATGCTTCCGTTTTTTTTTTTTTTAATCCCATATTTAAGATTTGTAAAATAGTTAATTTATCTACACCCTTCCCCAAAATTATAACATTTTTAAAATCCCTTTTTGAAGACAGCTGATGATTTCTTCCCATTAAACTGGAATTCTTCTAAGGTAAACACTATATATAAAAAAAAAAAACCAAAAATAATAAAAACAAGAAAAACTGATTTGTGATAAGTGCTCATTGGGGCAGCTACATTTCTTGGCAAAGACACTGTAAAAAAAAAAAAAAGTCAATGTAAATACATAAAAAAAAAAAAAAAAGTAATTCCTAAATGAGCGATGAAGAAAGTGCAGCTTACAAACAAATGACTTGATGCTTTGTGCAAAGGCCGAAAGCCCCAGAAACATTCAGATAAAGCATTAAGAAGTGTCAAAAATCAAGGCATACAGGATTAAAATGAAATAAGACACCAAACAAATCAATAAATATACAAATAAGAAACAAACTTCCACATATCCCTTGGGCCTGCTTCCCATGAGGGCGAAACAAACTATGCATTTCTGATCCAAACAGTTTAACAGCAGCATAAAAGCACAAAGTTCTCCTTTCAGCTTTAAGATTTGTTTCTCAATGTCTTTAACGGGACCATTAAAAAAAAAGGACCAAAAAACAAAGACAATCATTGAACTCATTTCCTCTGCTTCTTACAGTCGCAACAATGTGGCTCTAAAGCAGACACAAGAGTGCTCATATCAAACAGCGCCTCCTATCTGTGGGACATGAAGCAACTGGTGAGGAAGGTGAACTCTGTGCAAAAAAAAAAAAAAAAAAAAAAGGGGGGCGGGGGGAAACCATCCATGAGTGGGAAACAGACAGAGGAGAGGAGCTCAAGTGGTTTAAGAAATTACTTCCTGGCAATAATAATAATAATCCTAATAAAAAGCTGTCTTACATTCATGATGATTTTCAAAAGTGCACTTCAGTAAATGCACAATCGAAACCAAAGCTTGAAACAGGAGAGTAAAGCTTTGTGAAACGAGAACCGAATGAACGTGACACAAAGAGGCTTCCGGCTGTCTCTAAAGCCAGACGTTTCACAAATTTTAGATGACAATTTTGATAAATATTTACCAAAATACAGTTAAACTAAAGCAAGAACAAAACTTTATTGCAAGTTTGATTGAATGGTGTAGAATGGGGGAAAGCTTAAGTCAAACTCCTAGAGTGGTGACAGTCCTCCAGCTCGCGCAGGAGCAACATGAGTCCATGAGTCAGGACCAGAATCCTGGATGATAAGGAGAGTCTTTGGGAAGGCTGAACTCCGGCTTGCACAGAGGGACCGTCCCGTCCCGGAACTGTCCCTCGTCCGACTCATCCAACAGGTTTGCGTTCCTGCGGGGTGAGAAGGGAGTCGGGGCCTCCATGGGGGTGGGCAGCACCGCGGAGTCCCTGCCGAACTCCACGGTGGGCGGGGTCTCTGTGCTGGAGGTGTAGGCGGGCGACTCGCCGCTGCCCAGCGTTTGTCCGTTGGCCTTGACGCGCGAGTCCCCCCAGAACATGTCGCACCGTGGCCGCGGCGAAGGGCGAGGCCGAGCCACGAAGTCCAGGGTTTTGGGGCGCTCCGGGGCGCAGCGACGGCGGGGGGTCGGGGGAAAAACCACGTTGGGGTCGGGGAGCCGGGGAACCTCAAGAGAGTCTTCTTTTAAACCCCTGAAGCCACCTGCTGTTGTTAAACCAGAAAAAACAGATTATTATTAACAGGCTGCCAGACTGGAGATTGGTCTGTCCGTCTCTGTGGGAAAGTATTAAATTTTAAAGGAGCAGCGTTATGCATTTTCCAGGCACATAGTACCATTTTATAGCATAGTCAAGTTACCTTCAGTTATTAAAATGTTGTACATATCAAATATGACTTCAAAGAAATTTGACTTTGTAATTTAAAGCCTTGAAAATAGGTTTCTGTTTCTTTAAAAATCTTTCTCATAATGAAACTCCGCCTTCAGGAAGTAGTCACAACGTTAGCCCTTTAATTAATTTTTTTTTTTTAACCAGTCTTATGCTGAGAAGCGGCTCGTCTAATGAACTCAGCATTTCCACCAGGTGTTTGCTAATTGCTGCTGGCTAGTCTGAAGGAGCCGAGTTAGGGCGGGCTGCTCTGTGAGGTGGAAGCTCAGTAGCTTTAGTTCTGAGGAGGAGATGCCCCTCAAAGGTTGCTGCTCGGTCCTCCCAGGTGTTTTCCACTGAATGGTTGCCACGGAGATTAAAGGATTTCTCAAACATGCATCAAAAAAAATCAAAGTAACGCCACCTTATTTTGATGAGGAAATAACTTTATAACATGAGGTAAAGCTAAAAAAAAAAAATAGCTTGACATAATATTGCCCCTTTACAAATATGTGGGAATGCTGTATTTTTATTTCCTAGGCGAGGCGTATCTATTTAAAGACAGTCTAATAGGACATGAAATGATCAAATTTAGAGTTCTACAACATAAAACGGGATGTCACGCCTTTACCCGCACTGTCCAAAGCTTTCTTCTCCGGCAGCGGCTCCAGTGAACTGGAAGGGCCGTTCTTCTTTATGGCTCCGTCCGACGGGGTCCTGCGGAGGCTCCGTGCGGAGGGCGGGACGCAGGGGACGTGTGTGGGCGTCAGAGACTGCCGCGGGTTCCGCTTGAAGCTCTCCACGTGAACATTGACCAGTGAGTTGACCGGCATCCTGCGCTGCGAGAGCGGAGGCGGCGCAGGCGCCCGGCACGCCGCCGCCGAGGCGGGCCTGCAGATCAGCAGCTCGTCGCTGTCGGAACGCAGCAGTGAATGGGTGGAGTTGGAGTCGGACACCGACGACAAGGACAGGAGAGTATATGAAGAGGGCAAACCTCGCTCGGGCAGGGAGGGGGCCGCAGTCTTGAGCGGGCTTTCCCTGTGGAACAGCCTGCGGGTCGGGGAGCTCGTGCTCCGCCTTTGCCCGGCGGTCCTGTGGAAGAAAGCGTCCCATCTGGATTTGATGCCCTCCTCGGGCTGGGCCAGCGTGAGCAGGTTGCAGCCCAGTCCGACGGCCGCCAACAGAGCCCCGCAGCCCAGCAGGACCAGCTCAGACCGCCGGCCTCCCCCGGGGCTCTTCCTGCACGGCGGGGTTTCGGGAACCTGGCCGCCCAGGCAGTACTCATCTTCGTCGTGTTCGATGGAGGAAGATGCGTGGGCGTCTTTTTGGAAGGGAATGCAGAGGTAGGACTGGCCAGGAGCTGCGCCTGGCTCTGTGGTGAAGCAGCAATCTTCATTTTCTAAAAAATAAAATAAAATAAACCTATCAAAAGTCATCAACCATTGATATGCATAGATTATGTTCCCCTTTGTGTGTGTGAGTCTTTAGTAGTGTGTGTGTGTGTGAGACGAAACATAGTTTTTGTCCTAAATGGCCCCTCATAGATTTTCACTTTCTCCACAAGCGCTTGTTCGTGGTCAAGCAGCTGCAGACACACTTGTGGGTCACCAACCGCAGCAGTGTGGGGTTGATGCGTCTCTCTTACGTCAACAGCTTCATTTCTCAGGCAAACTCAAACCGGCGGAGACGTTCCTGCTGACCTGTCTCCAGGAGGCTGGGCACCCCGGGAACGGCCGGACTGTGTCTTGGAGATCTGCGGAGGTTTGGGGCGCTGCAGGACCGCTGCCTGCTGCCCTCGTGGGGAGGCTTCACACTGTGACGGACGAGAAAACCAAAAATTGTCCAACTAAAATTTTAAAAAGATGAAACATCAAACACTAATTCGAAATGAATAGTTAAATAGACTTCAAGTGGATTTGACTTTAGGTTCTCTCACCTCGCGTCTGCACTGTGCTCCCGATAAATGCCGCAACCGCGGGAGCGGCCTTTTTTCCTCGAGCCCTTTCTCTCCAGCTCTGTGCAGCCCTCCCCCGGGGTAACTGAAAAAAATATTAAAAATTTGATTCACATATTATTGAAAGTTAAACTTAAAAGTTTGTGTTAAGACAAGCTTGTATAATTTTGCATGGTATGGTATAAATTCTGACTTTGTTTTCCCCACATAATTCTGACTTTCTTATGAGAATTCCAACTTGAGTCTCAGAATTTTTCTCAAAATTGTGATTTTTTTTCTCAGAATTGAGACTTTGTTTTTAGAATTCGAACTTGAATCTCAAAATTTTGAAAATTTCTCAGAATTCTAACTTTAATGTCAGAATTTTCCTAGAAATTCAGACTTTTTTCCCCTCAGTGATCTTTTCCCGTATCATCAGTGCTGTCCTACATGCTATCTATTCCAGTTTCCTTGCTTTCAAAAACAGAAGCCTTGTCCTTACGCTGGATGGCTCGAAGGCGCGGCAGCATGAGCGGGCTGGTTGGTGGGCTGGAGCCGCTGCTGAGCAGACTCCTCCGATGATCGTGGGACGGAGACGCCTGCACCGTGATTTTGTGCTGAAAATCTAAAGGACATCAACGGAAACCCCTTAGCTTCCACGACAGAAGTCAGAGTAAAAACAGCCAAACAAGAAAAACTTGATCCTTCGAAGACGAAAAAAAATTTAACTTTTGCAACCGTAAAGGCAATTTAAAATACATGAATATACATGGAACATCCTCCATGGTGTTGCAGGTTTGTGGCAACATCACACTGCAGGGATAAGTTACTTTCACTTTTATAATTGCACACACAAAAAAAAAAAAATCCAACCACTCACATCGTCCTGTTTATCAGCATCATGCTGTGTGGATGCCTTTTATAAAAAGGAATCAGGAATTTGTGTTTGTCATTTGAGAAAAAGTGAAAAGCTCCAGCAGTACGAATACTTTCACAAGGTTGCCGTAAATATGCATTTTTACTAAAGCTTACTAAATTAATGGATAAAGTCATTTTTTGCCAACAGTTATTTTAGCAACAATATAAAAAACAAAAAAAAGAATCACAACTTCTTTATTCCTCAAAGATAAGTTGGACAAACAACGCTTCTTATCACATGAATGCACCCTTGAAAGACACTAAAGTTAGTGGCTGGAACATGAAAAAAACATGTTCCAGCCACATGTTCTTTCATGTTTCTCCATATCTTTGCAAAGCACTGAACATATCTCAGTGTTTAGTTAAACAATTTCTAATATGTGAAATATTTCTCAAGGAAACATTTCATTGTAGCTGCAGTAGATAGCATTAAGTCAAATCTACGCTAATGTCCAATTTCTAAGATTTTTGGCACCTCACAAGCATATCCTTTTGTACGTCGATGCTTGCCAGATGTTTGTACCTGAGGGCAGGCTGATCCTGTTTCCATCTTTGAGTTTAAGGCGGTTGCGGCGGAACTTGCCCTGCCTGCTCTCCACACGCGGCTTCTCCTGGTAGAGCTGGTGGATGATGATGTTGAGCTCCCGCTCCACGATGTGGATCTCCCTTTCTGCCAGCTCCTGCTCGCGCTTCCTCAGCGCCTCCTCTTGGCACTTCTGCTGCAGCGCAGCTTGGGTCAACTCCTCCTCCCACGATCGCAGCTCCTGACGGAGACGGGGAGGAGAAATGAACTATGAGTGACGTGTAATCACATCTTCAGTGTTTTTGCGCATCATGTGCAGAATGTGGAGCACCACAAGGCTCGATCTTTGGGACCTATTTTTTTGTGTTGTATACTTTCCCCTGGGGTCAAATAATATGTCCGTTTTTCTTTACATGTCTTATTGTTTCTATGTTGATGATATACCGCTCTACTGTTCTACTGCCACCCATCTGCATAGCCTGTCATGAATGCTAGGGCTAGGCATGGACACCAATGACTGGGGGTAAACTGTTTTCATCCATCAGTGAGCTATTCCTCTGTCATTAGCATATTGAGAGGTGTGAACATAAGGTTGATTGGAAGCCCTAAGACCCTCCTCTTGACTCTGACTGGTGAGAATGGAAGCGGTGCATTTCTTGAGATGGCAACAGCAGCCCAGGGAAGAGGTGGAGGAGCTCGATCTTTTCAAATATTTTAACATACTATAACAACATGGTGATAGTTTTAACAAAGGTTGTATCTTTAGATTTCCTTTTCCAGTTTCTGACATATGAGAAGTGCTATGTAAATTAAGTTCACTCAACTGTAGTCTTTCGGAAATAAAGTATAAAAGAATGACATTCTGGATTTTTTCTTTCTGTCTCTTCTCATCACCTTTTCCTTGGTCCTAAGCTGATCAAACATCTCCTGGATCTCCAGTTTCCAGTCGTCCTGCAGGGAATGAAAGGACTCTGCTGGCATTTCGAAAAAGCCTGATTCCTCGATGGCCGTGAGCTGGTCCAGGATAGTTGTGAACAACGGCCGAGAGTGAGGATCCGGGCTCCAGCAGTCTGTAACAAAGAAGGAAAAGATCATTTTAGATATTCTGTTTGGCTATTTCATGGCATATGTCTGGAGCTAGAAGTGCACCAGTTGATAAAATGGGATGGTATTTATTTATTTTTTCTACTTACTCTCCATCAAACGTGCGAAAGGCTCGGGACATGTGGATGGAATGGGCAAAGCCAGTTTGTTCATTGCCACTCCGTAGGCTACGGCGAGACCGTCGATGCTTCGAAAGGGAACTTCTCCGGTCAGCAGCTCCCACAGCAGCACGCCATAACTGCCAACGCCCGAGGAGAGAAACGCAGAGAGACTTGTGATTATGGCATGAAAATTGCACTTGATCACTCAGGATGTGTGGGATTTTGATCATATTGAGTGGGAATACATGAATGTTAAACAGCGTGCTTGCTGAAAGAGACTGGGCTGTCAAGAAAGCCACATTACTTTGGTAAATGTCAAAACAGGATCATTCTGCACCCCACTCGCGTAAATACCAAGCGGAGACGGAAAAGGTCAAGATCAGAGAGTGAGTGTGTGAAGCAGAGCGGCGTGTCTTTTGACAGATAAAAGAGCTTACAAACAAATCACGTTAGCAAGGAGTCGTGAAGGAATGCGCCAGATTCTTTTGACACTGTAGAAACTTTGATATTTTAGCTCTTAAAAGTACCACTAGTATCTAGTGTGCAGTTCCACCAGGTGTTTGCTAATTGTTCCGGGCTAGTCCGAAGGAGTTGAGAGGGGGTGATATTTTTTTTGTTTAAAATGTCAACAGGTTTCGACAATCAGAAGTCAAAATGTAGAAATACTACATTTTCGAGAAAAATACTACATTTTTCTCGAAAATGTAGTATTTCTAGCACATCTGCGACTTTTCAAACATAACCATTTGAATTTTTTTTTCTAGTAAATTTCTGAGTTTAATCTAAAGATTTCAGAATTTTTCTAGAAAATCTTCGACTATACAAACTTAGAAATCTTCGTGCTTTTTTTCCCAGAAAAGCTTTTTGGGTGGAAATTTACTCCTCCTCTTCTTTTATCAATCTACAATGGCCTTAACACACCGCTGCATAAATGTGAATATATAATACATTTTTCATGGATTTTCTTCTTTCATGGATTTGTTTTCTATCCATCATTAAAAGCTCTGTGCAACTTGGGGTTTTTTTTTGTTGCTTTTTTTTTCTGCAGGGGCTCGCCTTCCTCCGCCCACCTCCACACGTCGCTACCCTTGGAGAACGTGGACGAGCGGATAACCTCAGGAGCCATCCAGGCGTAGGTCCCGGCGGCGCTCATCTTGGTGGTGTGGTGCCACTCCCGGGCCAATCCGAAGTCGGTTATCTTCAGAGTCTTGTTGCTGAGGTCCTCCATCTCCACCCTTTCGAGGATCAGGACTGGATGCGGCAATGGTGGAAGTGGGGATATGGGTTGGTGAATGGAAATGAGTTTTGGAGGTAGTGGGAGGGGCAGGAAGGGTTGCGTGCAGATTGGTGGGAGGTTAGGGTGGAGGGTTTCAGGTGACCGCCATTGAAATTTGAGATGAAGCGGTAGCATGAGTCCCGTGATTTACCACAACAGCAAATAAAAAAAAACAAGAGGGGGTGAACAAAACAAGGTGTGGTTGTTGGAAGGCCAGGATGAAAGGATACAAAAGATGAAGGCAGAGAAGAGAAGAAGAAAGAATAAACAGTAAAAAACAAGCTAATACGAGCTATGACAACAAAAGCAATCCAGAGGAGAAAACCAACTCCTCCTTGATCAATGCTAATGTATTCCCCTCATGCTTTTACAACCCAACGTCTCATACAAAGCACTAATTATACAGTTTAACTCCTGAAATAGCCTGTTACAAACCAATTTTGCTCTAATGGGCAACGAAAAACACCCCCCTCCCGTCCGGACGTGCCCGGGAAAATCCTGAACACATGCACCGAGGCCTCTCCTCTCAGCTCCACAAAGTCCGGGCCATCTGCTGCGGCTGTCCAAGGGGTGCGGTGCACATCAAGCGCCTCTTCACCTACCCATCATGTCACTGTGACGCCGTGGAGATGGCGTCCGCAGAAATTCTACCCACGCTATGGGGCTAAAGTGAACCCTGAAACTATTAAAAGGATTTTAAAAGACTATTTTGGGGAAATAATGGTAATTTCAAGATAAAAATGTCAGTTTAGAAACATTTTTGGGGGAGAGTGGGAAGATAACAGTCTCTTATGGCATTTTGGTGGTGATGATGTCATATTTTAGATCTGATGTAATTGAGGATGGGGCAGCAGGTGTGTGTGAGCAAGACATTCAGCCTGACTGCATTACACCAGTTCTGTCAGGAGGAATGAGACAAAATTCCATCAAACTATTTTGAGGAGCTTATGAAAATGTCCATTGCTTGTGTGTGTTTGGCATTTAGCAAACCGAAATAGGCCTGCTAATACTGACAGTCAGAAAAATCAATATCGGAATCTTATACAGTGAATGAAAATATCAAGTTTCAACTGTCTATAAGTGAAGAAAGAGTTGGACTGAAAGTCAGCTTAAACGCAGGCAAAATACATTTGAGGAAACAAGGAATCCATTGGAAGACTGTAAAACACACGTACCAAGAAATAAACACCAACATTTCATATGCCAAGACTGCCCTAATGCAAGCATTTGGAGGCGAACGTCAAAGGCAGAAGCAAAAGAGAACCTTGGAAAGAGAGGTCAGCCTCTGGCCACTTGCTTTCGTAAGCTCAGGAAGGTTTGGGTTTTCCCCATGAAGTCCAGCATGACATCAAGTCTGAGTGACTTTGAAAGTGAAGCTCCCAAGATGATCGCCACAGAATCAGCCAATGGCAGCCGGGGGCCTCACTTCCCACATTGTCGGAGCCACCAATGAGGAGGCCGGGGCAGAGCGCTGGGCAAATCCTCAGTAATAGGCTTGGGACTTACAGGATCCAATTGGGCAAAATGCAAGATTACAACAACTCCACAAGTAAACATGCAAACTCCTTTTCCTCCTGATTTGACTTCTGAAGCACATACTCTTACCACGTAATGATAATAAAAATATAATACAGTAATAGATTTATTTTACACTTTCAAGGTGCATTAAGAGATTTTTTTCTTGGGGTAAAAAGGCCGGTAGATCAGAGAGAAAGTCCGTACAAGTGCAGATTAGTGTATATTTGACTGGAGTTTCATAACTGCTTATTTCCGCACCCGTTCTATAACCATGAAAAATACAAGAATAGTAGCTCAACACAAACGACAATGTGGTATATTTCACAGTTTGCTGGCAGTTATTCAATGAGACAATAATAAAAACAAAGTGAGGGAATCTTACTGTTGCTGGACTTGAGGTCTCTGTGTATGATGGGGACAATGGCCTGGTCATGGAGGTAGTGCATGCCTCGTGCAATCTGCACAGCCCAGTTCACCAGCGTGCATGGGGGGATGCGTTTCCCGGCGAGGGCCCGGTTCAGGGGCCCCCCGCGAGCGTACTCCATAATCAGGCACAAGTTGGGCTCCTGCAGGCACACCCCCAGAAGAGCCATGATGTTGGGATGGTTGAGCATGGCGAAGAGCTTGGCCTCCTGACGCACGCTCTCCAGAGTCTGCGCCACGTCCTCGTCGGGGTCCCGTCGGGCCGCCTTCACGGCCACCTCGGCGCCCCGCCACAGCGCGCGGTAGACCTTTCCGAAGCCGCCCACCCCAATGATCTCCTCCAGGGTGAGCTCCGAGAAATCGATCTCCAAGACTGAGGCGGAGAGGAGAAAGAAACAACACTTGCAGCAATTAAACAAGTTTGTCATGCTCAAAAATAGGTCATTTATGAGAAGAATGTTTTCTGTTTCCATAAATCACTGTTTCTTCAGATAGATCAAGTATCTGTCCTAAAATATAGAATCTATAGTTGGAAAAGGAAGAAATAATGTCCTATGCACTTTAAGACTGATTTAAGTTTGTAAATTTAAACAATTCAATTCTTAACCACTTTGCTTACGAATCCTACCTCAATGTGATTAGAACGGAAATAAAGATGATGGTTCAACATAGAACAGTAAGGCTAATATGATTAAGTGGATGCTTGCTATTATTATCAACTTTGAAAAAGTCAAAAGTGTGATGGCATCAAGAGTAACAACTTGATCAGGTTTTGGAAAACTGAGGGGAAAAAAAATTGGGAGGGAATGAAAAAGAGAAAAAATATCAAAACTGAGTCAAAATGCCTTGATAAGCTTCAGAACTATATTAAAAACAAAGCAGATATGCTATGAGAAAGATTTAAAGTGCTTTTTTAATTAAGAAAACTGTATGTTGGTAATTGAATCAAGCAAGAACTGTAAAGAATACCACTTTATTGTGCAAAACAAAACGTGTTTAGCATTCTGACATTTTTCTTTGAGATATTTTTCACTTTTCCACATCTTAGCTTTGATAATTAAATAGTATTTCAACTTTGAATTTGAGTTTTATCCGGCGTTAGCTAGCGTAACAGCGGGGATGCTAAACCTGCTAGCATGCTAGGCTTCTTCACTTTGACGGCGTTTTTGCTAAATAACGTCCGTTTCATGTTCATCGCTAAGCTAACTGTTATATTTGTTGTTCCGTTTAACACGGTGGACCAACCGTAATAATCATATTAAATGAACAGGAGCTACTTTGTCCGTTAAATCCACATTATTTCTAAGCGGAAATATCAATTAAAATGTTTCCGGACCAAACTTATGCGAAATGGCTGCGGTAAACGTGTCGACTAAATTCAGACGTTGGGAGTTTTCTGTGTCGCGAGCTGACGGCGCCTCGCGAGACCGACCTTGATGGATGTTTCAGGTGAGTGAAAGTAGGTCACCGGTCTCAGCGTGGTCCACCCAAACAAAACAGGTTCATCTAGATCTCATAGCCTTTTTCTTTTTTTTTCGTAAATCTGTTGGTGAGTAAAACTGGATTTGCGGTTGGAGCACAACTTCACAACCCCCCCGCCCCCCTTTCAGTACATTTACAGGGGCGCGTCCATAAATGTTTTAAAGACTGCCTATTGATGAGGGCCACTTTCAATTTCGAGAAGTGTTCAAAACTGACAGAGAGCTCAAAAAATAAAATAAAATGCATATGGAAAAAAAATGTACGTGGATATCAACTAATAATAATTTAAAAAATCTAATATTGAGTGTTGTGCAGTTCAATCAGCACAGGAGCAGGTGCATCATTATATTGATGCAGCTCTCCTCATCCCCCATCCTCCACCCCTTGTCTCCTTTCCTGCATGTTCATGGTCAAGTAAAAGACCAGTAGCGCTACAACTACGTGTGCATGGCAGGGAACAGCAAACTGCCTGGTCATTGCACCCCGCTGGAGCCTCTATTTATTGCAAAAACCTGTGTAAAAAACCCCGATTGCATCATATTGCAAACCAAGCGCGCACAAAGGATTAAAATCCAATTTTACATGCAACGGAGGACATGTTCTCCTCGGTATGTTTTCTGGGGGATACAGTGGGATGACAGTGAGCTGGGGTGCATCACTTGAATAATGGTCCTGAAGCTGAGGATGCCTAGCCAGACGGTTTCTAGGCCAACCGGAGTGACACAGCACTCTGAATGTGCAGCTTCCTCCAGCATGATGCCAGAAGCACTCCGCTCCACCCCCGTGATCCGCGTTTGAAATCGCATTGTTTTACTTCTTATTTATTTGTTTTCTGCGGATTCGACGCACAATGGGGATACTCACGGTGCAGAGGAGGCACTGGGTGCTCCGAGCTCTCCCGCAGGCCCGCCTCTTCCTCTGTTCCGTTCCTTTTGCTGACATAGTTGGACGGGAAAATGCCAACCCGGTCGGCTATCATGCCGGTCCACCAGCCCTCGTCTCCCGACACCAGCGAGTCCTTGGACAGGACCTCCACCAGGTCCCCTCTGCGCAGGCTGAGCTCGTCGTCCGCAGTGGCCTCATAGTCGAACACGGCCGTCCAGACACCAGGCGGCGGCGGCGGCTCGGCTCAGGATGCGGAGCCCGCCGCGCCGCCGCCGCCGCCTCTCTCCGCTGTGCTGGGCCAGCGAAAAACATCCGCCTCCGCTTCTTCAGACAGTGACGCCTTGGGACTCAAACTGCTGTCCAAAGCAGGTGTGAAGACATCCATGGACGCGATCCATAGGGGCGAAGTGGATCGCTGCAGCGCATCCACCTGACGCGGCTTGGAGCGTCCTGCGTCCGCACACGCAGACGCGCGCGCACACACACACACGCACAGAGAGCTAAGTAGCGCTTAATCTCACAAATAAACACTGTGGCGAACTAGCAGCCCTATGCTGCTGCATCGTCCCCCTTGCAGTCCCTGCTGGACCCCACAGAACGCATCGCTACTGCAGCTTCATGGATCCCCATGCTCCCTCCAATCATCGCTGGGACTTCCTGGACGCAGTGGTCTTTTTTTTTTTTTTTTTTGCTTTCCAAACTAGCTGTCTAACGTGCGAATATCCTCTGCCATCCCATTGGTGCATGGATACGTCAGCAGTTGTTTCATTCCCAGCCGCCTCCTCCTCCTCCCAACATGCAGTTCCAGATCAGTGACAGTGGCGGTTCTAGCATGAATGGTTCCCTGGGCGAGCCCCTTTCTACACACACACAAACACACGCGCACACACACACACACACACAATAGGCGTTACTTTTTTGCTTAGCAAAAAAAAAAAAAAATAATAATAATAATTTTTTTTTGCAAGTTTTAATATTTGAATTAAGTTATAAAAGTAAAGAGAATTAAATAATAATAATAAAAAAAACATCCAAAATTGTCATGTCTTTTGTTTTTCTTTCAACTGATTAAACAAACTTAATCACTTTCAGCCAGTTTAACTATTTGAGAAATTGTTTTGTTAGGAGTAAAAGTAAGCAACTTTAGATCATATACATAGTAGGGGGCGGTGCTTTGGTGACAGACTTGGACAGGTAAAAAAATTAGCAACAAAATGGATTTGATTGGGATAGTATCAGACATTGCTAAAATCATGTTTTTATGCACATCATTAAATTAAGACGTGTGATTTTAGATTAAAGATCCCAAAATGTTTGTATTTAATTTGGACACAGTGTTTTTTCTTTTCTTCCACAATTTTACTGTACAACATCAGATTCAAGCTATGGTATGCTAAATTTGTTCTGGGTGTGACTGATCCTTTCGTTTGCTTCCTGGCGCCCCCGTGAGCCTGCGGCACCCTGGGCGGTGAGCCAAAATGCCTGACATAGAAATCTGTATGCAATTCTGCCCCACGCTGCTGAATTCCCCCCCCCCCCCCCCCAAAAAAAAACAAAACAAAACAAAACATGAAAAAATATATTTTCTTCAAATAGCGCATTTTATTTACTTGATGCACCCACCTCAAAAAGATAAACATTCATTTTCAAAGGAGAGTCCGTGCACAATTTTGTAAAACAAAGCAGAATTAAAGATAAAAAAATTTAAATTCCTCATTAACAGCTTTCCAACAAACAGTCCTACTGACAAGAAATGTGCATGCGTGTTCAAACTTTAACCCTCAAGTCAAAAACCACTGAGTTTAGTTGACACAGAAATTTGTGTCCCATTTTCAGGAGCTTAATGTCATGCTTGTATGAAGGCAGCACCTGCTTGACGTAGCGGAATGAAAACATTCAGAGTTTGCAGACACCAATGGCAGTTAAATGAATAAACTGCAAAATCCAAGCGAGTTTGGGATGATTCACGTTTGTGCTTTCTGTACACGCAGGAACCCCATTTAAGCCGCAGCATTTTACAGACTTAAAATAATCAATTAAGGAAAAAGTAAATTCTTTTGTCATCTTAAATGGTTCCTAAAGCAGAAGATACAAATGTCGTGCTGGGTTCCAGTTTCTTAATCCACGTGGAGAACAGAAATTCAGATAAAGTTTATTTGAACAATACGAACATGTTGGTGAAAGGGTCTGGTCACATGGGGTCATCAGCACACTGAAGAGCAGCAAGGAAGAAAACTAGAACTTCAAGAGAAATTAGACTGGTCTTACTTGATTTGCAGGTTACTTCCACCCAGAAGAGGGGAAACTGTTGGTTTGTGGTTTCGGTATCTTTGTGGGTGTCCTTCAGGTGATCCAGGTTCCAGTGTGAGGGTCTTGACCGAGTAAGTTCTGGGTCGATGACGTGGAGGCTGCGGTGGAGGGCGGACAGGCAAGTTCAGGCATGGAGGAGAACAGAGGAGCGAGACGACTGCCAGTTGGGTAATCCAGGAACGGTTTATGGTTAATCTGCAGAGATGAAGAAGGGACTCGGGCAACCAGTGGGCAACTAGGAGGGAAAATACCAAAATCCAAGTCTAGGGTTTTCACAGGGAAACGTCTAAGGAGTCACTAGGAATCACCTGAGAGAGACAGGCAACAAGAATGGAGTACCAGAAGGTCTTCTAAGGAAAACACAGAGCGCTAAACTCAGAGGGCTCAGAGTACCATTACTGGCAAACACTCAGGGGAGGAGGTGCTGGCAGTCTGCTCCTCCTAAGCTCCATGATGATTGGGTGATGAGTCACAGGTGCCCTGACTGAGTCAGCGCAGGTGTGCAGCCTCTAACACCATCTGGTGGGTCAAGGATGAAGCAGCAGGCGAACAGAGAAAAAAACGAAACAAAAAACCCTAGATCCTGGTTCCTAACAACTGAAGATAGAATTGGACAAATGAACCGCTGGAAAACATAAATTTTCCTCAAAATAAGTGCCTTCTTTTTTTTTTTTTCTTTTTCTTTTCAATCTCACTGAAATTTTCAGAAAAAAATGATCAAAAAACAGCTGGTTTGAACATTCTTCAGGCACTGGTACTTTTTCATCAATTTTAAGAGATTATTAACTGCCTTGCTTTGGTAAGATTTTTTTTCTTGTTTCTTTTTTTTTGCAGTGAACAATCTAGATAGTTGTAGGATGTTACAAACCACAAATATGATGTAAAACACCTTACACCTATTGTGCAAGGTGTCTGCCAGTAAACAGAAAATGGGTCATAACTTTGTCCTTTATAAGAATAAGGGTTCAAAACATATGGCCTAATTAATCAGAAATGGTTTCCCGGCAACCAATTTAGTGTCTGACCTGAAGAGAGAGGAGAGTGTGAGAGAATCCAAAGCCAGGTGAAATGTTAAAGATGACGCAAAAGTAGTCAAAATATAATTATTTTGTTAAAAACAATTATTACTTTACACATTTTTTTTTTTTTTTTGCCAGCAGTGTATAAATATTCTCGAATAAAAGTTGGTTTTTCCTTAATTTCTCAGAATGAGCTTACACAGCTGTAATAATGATTTAAAAAATTTTTTTTTACAGATATTTTATTATAATATTTTAGCTGGAATTTGGACAGTGGAGGTGACAGGATTAATTAGTGAAGGTGAGAGCGATATGTCTCCGAACCAGAACAACTAGTTCAATATTGCAAAAAAAGAAGAAATGATCCGCTTTTGGATTTTGCTTTTTTTTTTTTATTATTATTATCATTATTATTGTTATTATTATTTTGACATCTCATAGCAGGCCAAAAACAAAACAAAAAACAAAAAAACATAACCATCCAATAAAATGTGCCCCTTTTCTTTTACACACGCGCACGCACACGCATACACACTCACGCACGCACACACACGCGAGAAAGGAAAAACAATTGAAACAACAGTATTATAACTCCCCCCTCCCCACTACTATTGAACCTTTCAGTTTCCCATGACAACCACAAGTCCAGTTACTGCACAGTGATGTTTCCCTTCGATCCCACCGGCTGAGAGGGAAAGAAAAGAAAGCAAAACAGAAAGTCGGGTTCCCTTCGGATATGCTGTGTGTTCGCATACACGCACACACACCGGCTGACATTTTAGCTACAAAGTACAACTCAATAAATGAGAAATAGTCACAGAATGTAGATATGACACACTTCCTTAATTGCAAATTTATGACAAATAAAAAATTTTTTTTGACAGTTTGTGGGTGAAATGTGACGTTATAGTGACCCCTAGAGTGTGTGTGTGTGTGTGTGTGTTTCTGTGGAGACACACTGAAGATTCTGTACATAACGTGGATTCATGTCGACTTTTGGATCTGAAACCAGAGCTACCCTGCAGCACCTCCACCAGCAGCCCTGGACGCTGACCTGACCTGACCTGACCTGACCTGACACCGAGGGTTTCGGTCACAAATCACAATAGAGAAGATATTCTGGAGTTTTTTTTTTTTTTTTTCTGTGAAAATCAGAATTTGAATATTTTGGGAAAACAACGAGATACCTTCATTGCATAAATCCGTTGTAAGCGATAATCTCCAGAGACAGTTTAAATAACGGAATATTCTGGATTATTTGGTGCTTTTGGTGAAATTATCAGATGCTTGTGTTGAGAATTTTCCCACTCAAGTCTCAGTCAAATATTTTCCCATGAGAAATATTGTACTTTTGCAACCGTAAGCATGCGTAGGGCTTCAACAACACCTGGCAAAAAAAAAAAAAAAAAAAAAAAATTCAGAACAGAAATGTGACGTTTTGGTGACGTCTACCCAGTTGTTTCACTTTAAAATAAAATTAATACCACTATGACACAATACTATTTAATTTACCAGTTGAAGACCTCAGGATTTCCAAAACCAATAACTTAAACCATATAGAAATTGGGATTCACTCATTATTCTGTATTTCTAAAACAAAGAGCAACACTAGCCTAATCTTGTGGTTGGAAGAGAGATTTGTTGCGTACTAATAAGGTTTAGTCACCTTTAAAATGCCTATTTTGAAAAGTTATAGGGAAAGCTTTGATGAGGCAGGCAGAGTTTGATTAAAATAGTATTTATTTTACCCTGCCCTGCATAAAATTTACCGATATGTGCTCTGAACCTGATTGATAAATGATATTATTTGTGTTCCATAGATAATTTTGAAACGCCACAAAGTACTGACTGTGACGTTTTTCCATTTGTTTTAAGCCGAGAATTTTTTTTTTCTTATTGAACTGAAAACGTTGACATTCCACCATTTTGACATCAATATTGTAATTGTGAAAATGAATAAATGTTTAGAAATAAGCCTTACAGATGATCGTAGGTTTTCACAGCATGTCCATGTTATTCCTTTCTACAAATACATTTGAAGCATCTCTCAACGATGTGAAAAGATTTATGCTTCAAATGACTGAAAAATGGACGATCTTTCAACAAAACCGAGAAAAAAAATAATTGCATAAACCTAGGTTTTCAGTGAGTGAATTTTTGAGAGGTGACTTTTACAAAGGTGTATAATTCATATTCAGCAATAATTCTTTGGGGATGCTTTCCGTCGTTCCTCACAGGGGGAATGAATCCAGACCGTAATCCGATTGAGAAACCAGGGCAAGATTCTCGAATGATTCCATTTTTTATTTTTTTTTTTGCCAGAAGTTGCACGCTTTTTTAATATCTTATTTCAAAAGGTACTTAGAAAAATTCCAGGACGGCGGAGAATGTGTGAGATGCTGGAGCGCGTCAAAACTGCACGTTGTTATACCACGCAGGCTGGTTTGCTTGTTTGAAAACAACAGCAGGATTAAAGAGTTCTCCAGATCTGAACGTTAGGATGGGTATCATAAGAGCTCACTGGTTGGGTCCACTTACCTCCTTAGAGAAAGAGCGGATCGTCTACGCCCGATAGTGACACATCCGACTCTGGCTGCACTGCAAAAGCACAAAATCGTACCAAATATTTTTGGTCCCGTTTGACTGACCAGTAACTTTTTCATTAAGACATTGGAGATTGTTTTCATCAATCATTTCTTTATATCAATGAAAACGTGGCAAATTATTTCACTTATATGGGAAAATGTCTTGTCATCAGTGAAACAATCTCCCAGTGGAAGTAATTATTATTATTATTATTTTTTAAATAAATATTAAGAAATTATTTACCTCAAACAAGCTCCTACTTCCTGCTGGAAAGTTACTTATCACTTAGGGTTTTTTTTTGTCTTATTTCAAGTCTACTCAGATATTTGCACTATAACTACACCAAAAATACATGGCGAGATGTTGTGTTTATGCAGCGTAGAACAAAACAAAGTGATAACGAATACGTTTTGAGTCTGAAAACCAGCCAAGAGACCCAAGACAAAGTGACGCACAAATCACGAGTGTCAGTAATTGGACACAGATACTAAATGTATATTAATTGATGCATCCTCATGCAGAGAACGGGGGTTTTCTCTGACCAAACCAAGAGGCTGACTGATTTTCGTGGGGTAGCTGCAGCAAACACCTCTCCCTCCACAGGCACCGTTCAGTTCATCGCGACCACTTTGTCCATGAGCCTTTTGCACATGTACAAGAAGAAGAAGAAGGAGAAGGAGAAGAAGAAGAAGAAGAAGAAGAAGAAGTCTCCAGAAGTAGAACTATACAGCAAAGTGCATGGAAGGAAGAGTACAAAAATACCTCTGAATTTATTTCTGCAGCAACAAATTTAGTCGTTTATATCTTTTTCTTTTCTTCGGATTTCCGATCGAGAAAAAAAAACGGTGAAAAGTCAAGTGAGACCAAGATATCGGTAAATAAACAAAATACAATGTCATACTCGTTCACCTATAGGCAAGATACGTCACTCTTAGAAAGGTGAAGACATCCTCAGATATATATAGTTTGACCCTGCCCTCCCTCGCCCCGGCCGCCTCCCGCTGCGCCGCGGCGGCCCTCTGTCGGAGCAGAAGAGGACCACATTTAAACAAATATTGAAAATATACAGAAAATATGGAAATATATTATATATAGATACAATTAGAGTAAGGAAGTAATGTTCAGGGCAGTTTGACCGTGTTCGCGTTCCTCCCACCCCCATGTTCTCCTGCGTGAGTCGTGATTCGTCCGGCGGTGTGAGCTGTCGCCTCTCGTTCCTCTTCCTGATTGGGGGATTCCTGACAGAGCTCCTTCTGAGGAAAGGACGCAAATAAAATAAACACTCTCAATCCACCCCTCTTTCGCTCCACGTCATATTTTCCTTTTCAGCTGTAATGTCATTATTATTGTTATTTTTTTTACAAATCAGAAAATAGTTCTTTATTTCCTCTGTGTGACTGGGTCTCTTGTTTATTTTTGTTGCATTAGTTTTTGCATTTTTATCCCCAAAATATGTTTCTTTTAAAAAGTCTTTTTTTTTGTCCTGTTTTGAGAAAAATATAAACCTCTGATTAACTCTGCTCTCTCCAGGTTAACAGCAGAATGCAGGACCTCCTCGGCAATCCTGTGGGGGAGGGGAGGGGGGCATGCTGGGAAATAAAACCCAGATGCAAGCTGCAGTTCGGGCCTTTTGGCGTTAGAGGGCAGAATGCGCGCCTCCGAGGTTTCTTTAGGGAAAGGTGGAGAAGGAGAGAGCAGACGACATATCTTAGAAAAAAAAAACAAAAACGTTTCTAGCATTAAGATTGACCCAATTTCCACTCTTTGCTTTTCTTCGTTCGGGAGTTCTCAATCTGCTCAGAAGCCTTCTATATGACAGTAGGCTTCTAGACTGGAGAAGAGGATGTAGAGAAACCAGAGGCTGAAAAAGATGGCCGACGTGGCCAGTCTGTGTCCTCGCGGGCCGCCCAGCTCCCCTCCGATGTGGGCTCGGCGCCGGTAGAGCAGCACCGACACGGCCAGGAAGGCGAAGATGGTGAAGAGGGTGACGGAGAAGGCCAGCGAGCCGGCCTCCACCACGAATGGCTTCCCTTTCATGTGCCAGTAAATGGCGGCCACGGACCAGGCCATGCCGATGCCCAGGAAGACGTTGACGGCGTTGCTGCCGGTCACGTTCCCTATGGAAGCGTCCGCGTAGGTGTCCTGGACGGCGGCCACCTTACTGGCGAAGGTATCTGCGGAGAGAAGACATTCTGTGTTAAAGTCAGCTTTGTTTGGGGAAGCCGTTGAGAAGTTGGTCAAAGTTCAGGGCAAAGTTGACGTCCTGCAGTGTCCTGCAACTTCCAGACGTGCCTCTGTCAACACGCCTGAATTATGTAAAACGGGGCCTGCAAAGAGTGTTCAACCTCTTGGAAGGAATAGCTTTTATGAATCAATCTTGATCATACAAATTTTGATAAAATAAAAAAGAATCCCCCCCCAAAAATGACAAAAAAACCCCAAAAAACTTTCATTGTCGAAGGGAAAACTGATTTCTACAAAATAAAGAGAAGTGCTCATGAAATATCCAGCAAGCTCTGATCCAGAAGAAAACTCTGTGTATAAAAGTTTAAACACCTCCAGCCAGTAAGAGGTAAACATGTACATCTCAGATGAAACCCGTGGGATGTAACTTGGTGCCCGGCTTTCGCAGAGCTCCGTCGAAACAAGCAGAACCTGCAGCGTCTGATTGCAAGAGAATCCATTGGTAAGAGAGTCGGGCAGATTGATGAAGCAAAGTCTCTGCCGTAATCAGGAGCTACAATCAGTGGCGATGTGGCCTTTCCCCCCTGAAACAGTGGCTCAGGCGAGTTTCAAATCGACCAATCAAGCTCTGAATAAACAGATGAGCGACTAATTTGGGCTCTCGTTGGGTGTGAGGACGTGGCGAGCGTTGATGGAAACTGATTGTATGCGCCTCGAGGGCAAAAAATGCGGCACGCAATTCTTTGTTCGGTGGAGATCAAGGAAGTGTTGCTCGGAGCTCAGAATGCCGTCCGATTGGAAGGGCTAAGGGGAAGAATGGATTTCCCACAAGTAAAAAGGGCATATTAAATTGTAGTTGGAGGAAAACTGATGCAAGACGACGCACAGCGAACTCATTTACCGTCCAACAAGAAGCCTGAGAGTCTCCAGAGATCTTCGCTGGATCACTTTTTAAAGCTCAGACTGTCAAAAAGCTCAGACTATCAAAAAGGTTCGACAAAGAACACAGGCCACAGGGCAGCGCTGACAAAGTCATTGAAAGGGAATCTAAAGAAATGACGTTTTACTTCTGGAGACATTACCTGCATCAATCTCCTTCACTGCGGCCTAAACTCCACGTTACTGCAGGTAATCTTAGTGGTTTCTATTTTTGTTTCACATTTCCACAAAAGGGCGAGTACACCCAGAAAAGATTAGATTAAAAAGTTTGATATTAATATCCCAGCACCTTGTCGGTATGTGAATTAAAGCTACTCGCCAGACTGTTCTGTAAAATCAATCAAATTCATTCTAGGTGTAATTCATCACAGTATGTCATGGACAGTTTTTCTTTTTTTTTTTTCCCCCCACACTTTGTTTTAGTTGGTGTTTTAACTGTTTTTTAAGTCAAGTTACGTTCTACGCTCCCAAGAACAAGCTTTGTCTCTGGTGGCATTGCATAAGGCAACAAACCTCTTTCGAGTGAATTTACTTGCATTTTTCTTTTGATTTACATGATTTTAGTCCCAATTTCTCTACAGAAGGGTTTTCTTGGACTCAGTTCTGCTTTGGCAAAAATATTTGAGATGCATGAGTCAACATTGACATGGGACCGGCTCCTAAAGGCACCAGGAGAGCCACGAGCCGCGTGTATGTGCATTTAGAAAGATTTCATGAAATGTTTCTTTTTTTAAACTACTTGTAAACCATAGCAAACTTCATAGAAATAAACTTGTCAAATTTATAAAATCGACTTACTTGTAAATGTGTTGGCGAAGCAAAACACACGCTTCAAAAACATTTAAAAAATCTGAGGTCGTCGTCGTTCTGAGGTCGGCAAAACTCTGAATTCAAAGGAAAACACGAACACCTGGACAGATCTATCCGTCACTGCAGAGACATGATGTCTGAGTTCTCTCCTTACTGTTTCACCAGGTAAACTGAAGTTTGCAAAAATGTTTTGCTCTATTCCTTCCTCATATTAAAGCTGACTGAATGACCTTTTAATCAAAGAAAACACCCGATGCATTGGTTCAGGAAAAAAAACAAAAAAAAAGTCTTCCTGTCGAGGTCAAATATCAGTTTTTGAGAAAGTGCGAGAAGGACAGAGAAAATCTGCCTGTGAACACCACGGCTTTATAAACCCCGAGTACAGGTTTATAAATCGGACCCGGTGAAGCACTGAGAACGACGCGTCCTGATCGGAGACGCCCTCCCGTCCCCCCCCCCTGCTATTCCCGGACTCACCTGGGACGGACGTGCCGAGAGCGACAAACACCACCGCCGTGACCGAGTCCTTGAGGCCGATGGTGCAGCCAAAGTGGGAGGCCAGGTCGCCGATGACGGCCGTGAGCAGGCCGATGATGACGATAGACACGACGAAGCACGCCCAGCCGTTCAGGTAGTCCGTGGGGGGGACGCACGCGAACAGGACCTTCCAGAAGACGGTGAGGAAGTGCATGACGTAGTCGAAGCAGGACGGGAGGCGCTCTTCGCCCGCGTCGTCCTCGTCCTCGTCTTCTGGTGCGGAAGCGGGGTTGAGGAAGGGGAGCGTTGGGAGGATTTGGGAGAAAACGGAGGACGCAAAGGGGGTGACGGAGAGAAGGAAACAATCACTTTAAATGGCATGTTCACTTATTTCCCAGCAGGAATCATCTCTTTGACTTCAGCCGGAGGTTATTATTATGCAAATCTGACTCCAAATGTGTGATAAATACTCGTCAGTGCCAGAGGCCTCAAAGGACAAGCTGCTTTGCATGGCAATTAAGAAATGAGATGAAGCTTGCTGACAACGGCAAAAACTAGGGAGCACTTTAGTCGTTTCTTTTTTTATTACTACTTATTTAAATGAGTGTTACTTTTACTAACTTGGATAAGTCGTTGAAGCTCAGGTTAAACTGCTGCCCGGTCATATTTGGCACATTACAACCACAACGTCGACGCATTTCACTCAGACTTCTCGTTTATGTTAAAACGAGAAGCAGAATTGTATTTACCCTAATTAATCTGAAATGAAGAGCAACCGTCTGTCTTCATTAATTACTCAAGACCACAGAGTTTAAAGTGTAACTCCAGACGTTCTGGGCTGGGCATCCTGGGTTGTAAATAAAATCAGATATTTTTCATACCGAATCCAATTATCAATTTTGATCGATTATTTATTATTTTTTTTATTTTGCTATTTTTTCTCAAAAGAAAATTAGAAATGACAGAAAATATTTTAAAAAATACCAGCTTTAATGTAGGCTCTATAGAAATGCACCCCACACTTGTCTATGAATACAGTTTTTAAAATGTTGAAAACCATTGTGTTACCCTATTCACTTTGTTTTTGGTTTATCACACAAGTCCCCAGGAAAACGCATAAAGTTTGCGGTTGTGTTTTCAAGATGTAAGAACGTTCCAGAACCGTCAATAGTTTTGCCAAACTGTTTTTCAGACCAACGTGTTTTGGGTTGGTAAAGTGGAAAATAAATATGGAGAACTACTGAGCAAACAATTGGGTGTGTAATTGTGACTCTTCTCACTCTGGCTGTAGAAAACTCACCTAAGACATTTTAATAATCGAGGAACTCGAATCACTCGAGGAATCGTTTGATATCCTGAAGGATGTCAAATCTATAAACCCGACTGGATTAACGCGCTGCAGGTTGTTGCGTGCTGCATGACGAACACAACACTGGAGGACCTGAGCGGGACTCTTCCACGCCGAAGAGCTGCTCTGCGCTCCAGCGGCTTGCAGGACACGAAGCAGACAAGCAAGAGGCCTGCACTGTCATGATTCCAACTGTCAGGCCGCATGAGCCGCATGCATTTTTCAGCCCACGATGGATCATCAAATAGTAAAGATGCGCCCGTGATTAAATATTTCAGTACCACAGCTTAAGGCCTTCGCTGCTGGACGGCGGCTGCAGCTGCTGCTGCTGCTGCGTTGAGGTTAACGTTGCTGGACGCGAGTCATGCTGTGCCTCTTGTGGATGCTCCTTTTTCTTGTAAGATTCAAAAGATTTTAATAAAGCGTACAGACACATGTATTCGGATGGCTGTGGCTTGAAGTCATGCAGAATTAAAATTACGCGAGCATTCGACTGCATCTGAAAAGCGATTAAACTTATGATGTTCAATGACATCGTAGATTTTTTTCTTTCTTGCTTGTAAAAAACAAAAAAAAACCCAAAACAAATCTTGCACGCGAGTTGTGCTCTGCTTTTTTGCAGATTTTTCTCAATCGGATTTCTTAGTAAGTAGTTACATTCACTCAGTTACATTTAATTGAGTAAAAATTTGGGGGTGGGGGGGAGAAAAATGTACTTTTTGGAATAATTTTGCTATGCTTGCGTTACTTTATAATGATGTGCCGCAATTCTGACTTGAGGAAAATTTCTGTACACTTGAGTAACTGTGACTCGCTTCACTGGATGAAGAAAATAAAAACCCAAAATGCATGAAATACAGACACACCCACAGCTTAAGCTGCTGTTTGAATGCAAGCTTTGTTTTTCTAATTTTATTTTCTACCTGCTGTTTGGCACTGGACATGCTTCACCCTATTCTAAAATACAGTATACACATGTCTCTTACCAACTAATTATTAGCTTCAGATCATTTCTTTTTCATGAATTGGAAATGCTTCTTCTGCCTGAATCTGTCATTCTATAACTGTGTTATTCATTTGTAGACATTTCTCAGTTTTAGTCCTTTAAATACCAGAATATTGGATCTAACTTTCCATTTTTGTGACATTCTCTGTGAGTCAGAATAATTACAAGTGACGCCATAATACCCTCTTCTGATCACAATAAATGAGCAGACGAACAGATCTGAGTCCTGCAGACAGAGGAGAACAGAAAGCATTACCTGCACTGACAGTAATGGCCTCCATGAACTGCTCTCTCCAGGAGTTTGTTCCCACCACCAGAGCCAGGTTGGTCTTCTTGATCAGCTTGTCCACTGTGCTCTAGATGTCAACACAGACCACTTTTATTTCCCCAATCAACTCCATCCTGCTGCTTTCGCAGAGGGAGGTACACCCGACTCGCCACACGGTGGCGACGCTGTCCAATGTCAGGCAACAAAAAAAAGCTCCTCTGAAAACACAGCAAACTTCACAGAAACAAATCGGCTGCTGCTTCGCTCACCTTGAACTCGTACGACTCTTCGATGATGACCTCCAGCCGCGGGTGCTCCCCCAGCACCGGCTTTCCCATCTCGGCGATCCGCTTGGCTTCCTCCTCGTCAGACGTAAGCTTCCTATCTGGCACGTCTGAATGGACAGAAGCAGCATGGGTGAAATAAGTAGAAAAATCCCATTGAGAAAAGCTCAACGCCTACTCCCTGAACATATTATGTACGTCAGATGTCTGGGACGGTAAAATGTGAATTCTCTTTGAAAACAAAATGTGGGATGAGATTTCTGTTTCTTATCCAGAAATGCTTGAATTTAACCAGGAAACACTTCAGCCGTCATTTCGCTTTCTTCTGTCTACTCACGATGTCCCTGTTTAGATGTTCCTGCAGTCTAATTGCAACATAACCAAACATTTAATTACCTTGCCAACAGCTGGTTGCTTAATGAAAGGGAACTACTGAGAAGCTAGTTTAATTTGATTATATTATTTTCTGTCTATGTATGAAGCGTTTAAGTGATTGATTTCAAATTCTGAAACATTATACATTAATTAAAAAGCTTCTTGAATTTTGTTTCAAGTGGGGCTGTGTGGAGTATTGCAGAAGAGTCATTGTCTTACCTGTCTTAAACTTATATCTGTGGAGACTATGGGACATTCTCATAGAGGATGAAGGGTAACATTTTATAAAACAAAAGCCCATTCAGGGGCAATTTTCCTTCTAAACACTAACTAGGAGCTTTCCTACCAGTTGCACCACAAAATATATGATATATTTTTGCTAAAGACATGCTGAATGTAGTTTTTTTGACTGATTTTTATAAATGGTTTACCTACTGACACCAGTTATGGCTAATTTTGATTTCTCTTATAGAACTAAATAAATTGAAACAATTGATCTTGGCTTCCCCCTGTCATTTTCTTGTCAGAAAAACAGGCAATCTATGTGTAAGACATTAGCGTTGATGTTTCAAAGCAAAAAATAAAGGTTATAGAGCACAATCTCTTGACAAACAAAATCAGCACGGGAGAGACAACAGCTCATGTCGAATTGCTTCAGTGATTATGGTTGAAACCATGCTGAACTCCATCTTTACAATAGAAACAAAGTCTTACCTGCTCACCAGACCCTTTGTCCATAAACATTTGGGCTCAACCCTGGTATTTAATCTGTAAATTGGAGTGCTCAGAAACATACTCTGGCTACTGGCTACAGGGATTTAAATGCAGGAAAAGGTTCCTGCATTTAAAACCCATAGATACTGATGCTGATGGAACTAAATGATAAGAGCCTGTTCATTTTTCATAACAGTGCAGCTAATGCAGGGCTGCGTGAGGAGTGACTGAGGCCCGTTGATTTAAAACTGAAACGAAACACCCAGACTGCTTTGATGGCCACCCACCGACTGTCAACACACGATTAGTTTAAATTTGCTCATTTTCATCGCTTGGGGAGTTTCTGCATCTGCCTATCACATATCTGACGGCGGCCCAACTGTGAGCAGAGTCTCCCGAGAAGCTTTTGAAAGGCGCACAGTAAAGAGCTCCGCAACGTCAACCCTGTGCTGTCGGACTCCGTCAACCAGGAGTGGCTGACGGATCCTCTCATCCCTTCCTCTCCCTCCTCCTGCCGACTGAGCCACCTGGCGTGGGGAACTTGTCATCTTTTTATACGAGCCCCGAGTCCCAGCCTGCTGCTCTTTGCTGACAACACGCTTACCATTAAATATTAACACCGCCATTAAAGATCACAGCCGGCCCTCTACTGATAGGAGGGCGTATCTGAGAGAGCGAGGCGCACAGAGGCATGCATAAACGTGTCATGGCTCCTGAGCGCACGCACACACTTTGAAGCAAAAAAAAAAAAAAAAAATCAATTGCACACCCAAAAGACAAGTGTGTACCGTTACCCTCACGGGATATCCCTCACTCGTCCTAAAAATTTGATTATGCAAGTGTCCCTTCGCTCCCGAGCCGCGCTGCTATATGACAATTAGAAGGAACTTAATAATAACTAACATTTCTAATTGCAAAAACCCTGATTTTTTTTTTTTTTTTTATCTCGCCATGTATGTCAGATTTGGCCCACATCCAGTGTTGGGCTTATTGATACCGTTTTTTTTTTTTTTTTATTTAAAAAAGGGTTGTGATTGATTTGTGGCATAAAAAGCAAAAGGCTGTACTCTAAACTGATTTGGATGCAGCTGATTTATGTTGAACACTGCAAAACCACAAAATCTTTCAGTCTTGTTTCTAGTGCAAATATCTACACTTGAAATAAAACTAAATTAATGAAAAATTAACTTCTCGGCAGACAGAAGGATTTGTTTTCAGACAGTAATTACATAATATTGATGAGAAAGCTCTAGCGCCACTGGCAGATTACTTCACTCATAACACGGCAAAAATGTCTTGTTATAAGTTAGATGATCTGCAAATGTAACAAGAATGATTTAATCAAAATTAAGGGATTAGTGACTTAAAAGAAACTCCTATATCTTGTTGGAAAATTACTTATAAGTTCATTTTCTCTTATTTTCAGAGTAGATATTTGCACTAGAAACAAGACCAAAATTGCTTTGTAAGATTTTGTGGTTTTTCAGTGAACCTTTTAAATTTTTCACACACAAACATTATCAACCAAAAATTAGCAGTGGCGTGCAGTTTGCATTTTGGTGGGAAGATGCTCAAGTATTAAAATAGGGCAGCTTGTGTGGACGCTAGGTTTTGGAACGCTAGCTGTCGTAGTAGGATGAGATTAATTGCAGGTCACACACTACGTACACTGTAAAAAAAAAAAAGAAAATGATATCAGAAGGGCACCTTTTTGTCCAGAGGAAAAATGGGCAGGTGCTTCAGCACCTCCTAGTGTCTTGTCTGTGTACAGCTCTGAAAAGTAGTATTTAATTTCAAACCATGTACAGGCACAACCCGTCACAGGCAGCAGGTTAGTGAGGATGCAGAGAGGAGGAGGAATGGGTAACTTACCATCAGCTAACAACAGGGCTGTGGAGGAGAGGAGAGAGGGCATGAGGAGGAATGGAAAAGCAGGGACCAATGGGAATGCAGCCAACAGAACTTGATAGAGACTAAAAGAGAGTAGAATTGTAGTTGCTATGAATTGGTCTAAATTGACCATCCTGTAATAGACTGGAGACCTGTCCAGGGTGTTCCCCACTCAATGACCAACGAAGACAGATGACACTTCATCCACCAATCCCACGGCTGAGCGGGAGCCAGGGCTCAACGCCGGCAGCAACTGGGGAAGCCATGTGTTCGCAGCACTCTTCAAAGTGTGTGCAAATCGATTTGTGGAGTGATTTTTGTGAAATTAAGCAAAAGCACAATTCAAGAGGAAACGTGAGTACATAAATAATGCGTATAAAAAATGAGCTGCACCGTGCAGCCCTGCTCTTATGGACAGGGAAGGTTGCACGTCAGCGTCTCCCATTGTTCTAAAGCCTAAACTCGACACGTGAATTCGCCTTTGATAAAACTAATCCCTGAATGACAGAGTGCATTCAGGGATATTTTGCCACTGGGCCATGCACATTCAATTTCACTGGAGCGTTAGGCTGTGATAAGCAGAGGCACTGTTGTTGTTCTGTAATTAGTCACCAGGGGAACTGATTTTCTGTATACATCCCTTTTCTGACCCGATGTGTTTGAAAAACAAAGTGTACTGATGTTGACATCTCTGTTAAACATTAAGAATGTCTCTTGTTTGTTCATTCGTCTGTTGGGACTCTTGGGTGACGCCACAGATGATCTCGCATGATCGTCGGCGGAGGATAAATCCCGACAAAAAACAAGAGAGACTTTTCTGAAATGAAATGATAAAAATCTCATTTCATTGTTTTCTCTTTCGATGATGTCGCTGACCCCGTGTTTGGATTGTCATTTTAAATGTTCGCAAGGTTTTTTTTTGTTGTTTTTTTTTAAACATGTAACTGAGTTTCTTTGACATGAAAAGCAACAAAAACATTTCCACGTAAAGCGTCATTTCGTTGTTGCACTTCATGACAGAAATGCTCAAAGTACTCAAACTTGTTATGTAGAAACACCTCAAAATGATAATGTCATCAAAAGTCGCTTGAAATCAAAATGTCCACACCAAAGAGAGAACGACATGAAGTACAATTCAAGAGGAAACGTGAGTACATAAATAATGTGCATAAAAAATGAGCTACACCTTTTTGATCACTGTTTTTCATTTTTATGCACAGTACTTCATAAAAACATTCAGCAATCACTGAGGAAATTAAATACTCAACACATTTGGGACATTTGCAATGCTGCAAGACTGTTTTTCATTTATTAAACATTGAGATATGACTGATACGATTGCATCATACAGTTATTCCATTTTTCTGTTGGCTCTCCAAGTAGCTGCAAAACAAGTGGTGTTAGTGCAGAATGCATAAATCATCAAGCATGAGGAATGCCGAGGCGCCTAGTGGGCTTCACTGTACGCAGAAATTCTACCTGCGGCATCCTATGATCTCGGGCCGGCTCTGCAAAGCAGGTATGAAAATAAAAAATAAAAAAAATGCATCTTGACCGGTATGAATTGAGCCATGGACAACCTGAAACATTCTTCAGAAGAGAGCTTTTTTTTGTTTCTAAAGACACAGGGTATGAAACGGCCGCGGAAGGTACGAAAGGGGGCAAAGTGCCAACCCACACACAGGGAGAACACGCAAACACCAGGATTCAATGAAGTTTTCACAGCAGAATCACGTATACAGACATATGACTGACTGCACTATAATAGCCAGTTACGTCGCGCTGAGCGGCAACGTTGTACCTGCGTGAAAAGTCAATCCCAAAGATCTTCTTCTTACACAAATTCCAACTTTGTTCCAGTCAGAAGAACCATTTGTGTACAAATCCATTTATTCCATGACACACGGCAGCAATGACTCGGCCACAGCGTTCAACAACTTGTATGCCCTTCCGGGTTCAACACCTGTCAACCACCTGTCACCTCTTGGTCCATATACTGGAGCCGACAACCCCGTCAACTGACCAAAAGCCAAACATATTTGGCTCCAATATACACATTGCCTCAAATCATGTAGGCAGTCAATTACAAATGTGTGCAAAAAGTTTATCTCACTGACGTCTAAAAGAAAAAAAGGAAAAAAATTCACAATTTCTGCTGTTTGTAATCAATAAGTGACTCAATTGAAATCGCATGTAAATGTTTGTTCACGCAATAAGCCAATAAAACACGCCTCTTCATCCTCGTCCCAGAGGACAAACGTCAGTTCTTGAGATTGCCGTCTCTCGATTAAGCAAACGTATTCACGTAATTCCAATTTGCGCAAACTTATGGTCAGTGGACACGCAGCTCGTGCTACATTATGTGAAGGGAGGTGATTCAGAGCGTCCACCAGCTGCTCTCACAGTCAGTCCGGTGCTGTTGGTCTGCCAGTAATTTTGCAGCAGGAAGGGAAAAACGATCACCTGAAGGATCAGCAGGTTGGAGGACGGCGTGCTTGTTTTAAGTGTCATCATCTCACATCTGCACTCTGAGTCCTGGAGTCAACACAGCACTGCTCTGTGCTCAGCTCACTGGGACCGAATCGTCATTTGTCTTACTGAGGCAGTTCTGACCAGGACGGAGGCAGACCTGGGCCCCGGGAGTCGCTTTGAACACAAGAGCCAGCGGTGAAGTCAGTTTACTTGTAGACTCAGAAATTTCAAAAGCTCGATGCCACTGAGCATTCTGTGTGCGCATAATTTATACTTTTAAGACTGTTGTTTAACTTATTTATTTTTTGATACAAAGTCTTTTTTGAAAGAATACGAAAAGAAAACATGAATAAAACCACTTTTTTTAAAGGAACATAACCATTGAATATACTGAGAAAAACAGCTTAAGACAAAAATAAAGAAGTAGGTTTGAACCTATAGTAGTCGGTAATGTGTGCCTCTGATTTAAAGTGCTGTGCTGGAGTTGTCTGGATATGAAAGGGGAAACCACAATATCCAGCCTCATGGTGGCACTGGAGTAACTGGGAACGACTAAGTTTTCATCTTTTATCTGTCTGGTAACACCATCACAGAGGAATGTGTGAAGGAAACAAAAGCAAGGTGCAGGGAGAAAGTCAGAGGTGTTTGGAGGGATAAAAGGACGGGAAGAGATAAGGTATCTTACGTTTTTTCAGATCCAGTCATGCTGGGGACGCGTTATCAGTCTTCGTTAGTGAAGCTCCTGCATTTATGAAAGTACTTAGAGACATGATGTCGGCCTACATCAGCATATTGCAAAAATAGACAGACATGCAAACTGAGACGGAAAACCTAAAAAAAAAAAAAAAAAAAAAAAAAAAAAGCATCCCAGAATTTCCTGCCTCTGAAGTTGATGTGCTAAAATAATAACATTTCAGGATCTCAGCTGCAGCGACCACCGGGGCCAACTGATACCAAACACACACACACACACACACACACACGCACACACACACACACACACACACACACGCACGCACACACACACACACACACACACACACAGCCAAACCGAGATGACTAAGACGGATGCTTCAGCTGCCTTTATTATCTTTCAATATGCAGCCTGTGTAACGCGTCCATCATCTTGTTATGCCGTATCTATGTTTCTGACAGCACGGATTCACGGGGAGCCAAAACGCTGAGAGCGCGCCGCGCTTCATCTTTTAAGGCGGCGCAGCCAGACGGGGTAAAAACTGATAATTTCACCTGAATGCCGGGTGATTTTTGCCCGAGCGTTTGGAAAGGAAGCCTTTCATGGCTGAAAAAGTCGTGTTTTTAATCTCGCCAAGCTAATTAAAGCTGCGGCGTGTGGCATTTTGACATCAATAAATCTTCAACTCATTCATCTTGAGATATTACAGTGATTACAGTAAACAAATGCAGTCGTTGCCAGGAAAATTGGCAGTGTCTTGCAACGCTTTTTTTTTTTTTTTTATTTTCTTCTGTGAAACAAGGAGTTGACTCCTGTGGTTTTACTCTGAGGTAAAGAACAGTAGCAAGAGTTGGCAGTCCTCCATTATGGAATTGAATTTGGAATACTTTAAAGGGACAGTATTATGCGTTTTCCTGCCACATTGAATCATTTTATCGCACAGTCAAGTGACTGTTACCTTCAATTGTCGTAAAAATGCTATAAATATATATCAAATGTGACGTAAAAGAAATTGGACTTCGTAATTTAATGCCTTGAAGTGTCTCTTTGAGACACTCCAGCTCTTTCTGAAACTCCACCTTCAGGAAAGTCAACCCTCCAGGTATGTTTTTGATGAGGGAATAACATTACAACATGATGTAAAGTCAATTTTACACAGTCCTGCCCCTTTCAATAATATCATCATTACTATCTAATGTCACCTGACATGTGTTTTGTAGTAAACACTTGATATTCTATGTGGCTGAAACTAGATATTCACGTACACTTTATAATTAGACAATCTTTAATTCATTGTCTTGAATTAAGTCAAGCTAAGAGTTGACTGTTTTAGGGTTGCTAGTATTACCAGTACTATTACTGGTGCCTCTCTCCAAAAGCTTAGAACATCTCAATGGGTAGAGGTGCCATAACGTTCTCCCGCTGAACAGAAACAAAACTGAAGTCACTACTTTTTGGACCTAAACTGGATCGATCTCGAATCGGCGTATCTTCAGCTGATGCAGGTAGAAACCGGCACCAAAACACCTGAAAGATCTGCTGTCGCTGAATCAACCTTGCAGACCTTCCTGGAAGGTTCTGGTCGACTTTGCACCCCGAGAACCAGAACCAAACATGGGGAGGCAGCGTTCAGCTTCTATGCGCCGTAAATCCGGAACAAACCTCCACAAAACTGAAACGGTTAGCTTAAGGCTAAAGCTGCACCTATTTAGAGTTGCCTTTGATTAGCAGTAAGTGAAACATTAATCAACGCATTTATGTGTATTTGCTTGATGATTTTGATGATGGGGCTTGACAAAACATAATTGTTTCATGTTTCATAATTGGTCGATGGGGGATGCTCTTATGAGTCTGATTTGTCTTTTGTCAGAAATAGGCTATACAGATAAACTGGACTTGACTCCGAGGTTTAGTCTGAATCCATTTCAAAGAGCGAGAAAAACAAATATTGTGTTGTTCTATCCAGTGTATGAAAAAAGGCTGTTTTCAACAGTATTATGCAAAGAGAGAAATATGCTACGGAAACTAGTTCCTCAGGTTTTGGCTTCCGTATCTGTCTTGATCTTTAAATAATGGCTTGTTCGGGAGAGCCTGCAAAACCCTAACAGCCTGCCTCAAAATACACCAGAGATGCTTCTAATCGACCCATATGCTGCATTTCACTGGGGATAGTTTCTCATGTTTACAAGAGTTTCCTTCCACTCTCTCTCTCTCTCTCTCTCTTTGGGAACCTTTCTTTTTGTTTGTCTGAATTATTGCATTTGGACTTTAACATTTTGAGCTTCAGACTCTTCATGTGCCTTTCTTACTTTTGTTGATTAGTCTCATCAGCAAAAATCCAAATGTCCATGTCTTTCACATTAAGCAGCAAAATTTTAAGATGTCTAAAGACTTTAATAGCAGACAGAGATAATCCAATACAAACTAGTTTGTATTGGATTGTAATGATTTAGTTTATTAAGCTGTGGTATGTAACTTTTTATAAAAAAATAAAACAAACAATTTTTAAACATTTGTCGAAGGTGTCACTATGTTGTGAGAAATAATCTGTGAAAACAAATGAGCCCATAAGCATTCTCCGAGGACGATCTAGAAACAACCAATCAAAGACAGCAGACGAGTCTTAGCGCTGCCAATCACCTCTCAGTGTGGCGCTGCTCACCCCCCCTCATCCTCCTGTTAGGCTCTAGTTAGCGCAGCCACAGACGACGATGGATAAATGTTTTTCCTGCCACAGTAAGCCGTTTTCCGCCATTAACTTATTTAGTAGCGTGTACTAATCCTGTCACATTTCGCTAAGTGATAAATTGTCTCAAAAATTATTGCGATAATTAGGGTCAATACAGACCCTAAACTTGATAACAATTTTGTATGTGGTGTGCATTGCTGTTGACACATTTGTCATGATGAAAACCATCAAAACTTTAGGCAGAAATTTAAATGAAAGGTTTAGAGAGAGTTTCAGAGCCCAAAACAACGAAATGTTTTGTCATGAATACAGAAACACTGGAGAAAGAAATCCCAGCACCAGCCTATTTTCTCTGCCTCCCCACTCGACGCTTTAATTTCCTGCGCCTTTTCCTTCGGCCCAGACGCGTGGCGGTTCCGAGTGCAAACCGGCGCCTCGCGCTTGTTAACGGTCTTGTTTACTCTGCGGCCGTATCGGCAGGCAATTACAGGGCAGATAATCAGCCCTGATAATGTCATCAGACCAGTCCTCCCACACAAATCCACACGGACAGGCTCTCGCTCGCATGCGCGCAAATAAACGCTCGGGTTCACAAGTTCATCCGGCAAAAGTGCATCTGAGGCTGATTTTTTTTTCTGCAGAGGTGTCCTCATAATATCTAGAGAAAGAAAAACCTCAAGCTGCACGTTTGTCATCTTTTCTGACACCACTCCATTCATCAGTGTTTGGTGTGAGACTGGGGGCAAAAACACACAGACTGCACTATGGTTCGGGTATTTATGCATTTTGGTTTAATCAGCTGGAGACAATGAGGACACGCATTTTCTTAATGACTCTTTTTGCAATCTGATGGAGATAAATACCGTTCTGTGGAAACCTATTTTTCCTTTCTTGCAGATTATTGCCTTTTTTTCTTTTATTACAGTTGATGATGCAGATTATCAGACTGATTTTAATCACAGGCAAAGATGACCCAAGTAAAATCACATTCTGAAGAAACATAAAAGCTATCCAAAACAAAGTACTCCTGTAAAATCCAGAGCAACGTTAAATCTTGAATTAACTGGAATGAGCCATATTTTAATGATTCGGTGTAAATAGCTGCCCTCCTGAGTGCAGCCACATCTATACAGTCACTTAAGTAGAACCCGTCTGGCAACTGGATTAAACCTAAAGTAAAGAAAGTCATATTTTGGAAGGCGTGAATGTCGTCACATCTGGTGTGAAGCAAGCACATCCGTAATTTTAAGTAGCAGAACAAAGAAACAGACAAAAATGTACCACATCGACATTTTTACTCATGTAAAAGTACATGCTTTTGAAAGCACTTTAAGTGCCGAAGGTGAAAGTCTAAAGTACCTGCGATTAAATCTGCTCAAGTAAAGTTCAGATACATGAAAAATGTACTAAAGTACTTATACTTCGCTGAATCCCACCACAGTCCGAAGCACATCAGAAGATCTGCCTCTGAATCCAAAATAGCTGCTTGGACTGCAGTAAATCTTAGCTAATCATATAAGTCCCATTTATCCAGGCTTTAAACGCTAGTAATATATTTGGTGATGCTTGTAGATTAATGCAGCGGAAAATGTTTTAGGGGGGCATTAAGATGCTCTGGAAAAGTCATTAGGAGCTACAGCTGAGCTGTTCCGCTACCTAAATAGAGGATCCAGCCAGATGCATTTAAAACCATGTTGTTGAGATGGAAATAATGAACGAACACACTCGCTTTAAAGCAGAAAGGCACCTGTTGATAAGTATTTGTTTATCCCAAGATGAGTGCTGTGAGTAGACTCAAAATTTAGTCTGATTAATCACACTCTGACGCCGTGATTAATTACGACTAACGCTCAACTTTGTAAGCTGCAAATGTAAAAACTTACTTCTTAAGAAAATGCTTTAAAAAAAAGTTCTATTATCTCAAACATCTCAGTTTTCCAGGTTTTTATACTCAGGAAACTTTAAAATAAACAAAATTAAAAAAAGTAATTTTGTTCAAATGTTAATTTAGAGATGTTAACAAAGAACTTATTGTGCTTTGGTGGGAGGATAATTTACCGTTACAATAAGTCCAAACTACCCTGGTTTTATCCAAACGACCATCAGTGAAATGTACCGCTCACAAAGAGAGCCCACAAACTCCTGGATAAACTTTGACCACAGTACAAGCCTGTGCAACAAGCTGCTTTACACTAAATATCCCTAAAAGGATATTTTAGGGATATTTAGGTCAAAATAGGTCAAAATAGGTAAATTACACTGTGTCACGTAATAACAAGTTGAACTTTTTCCATTATTTGCATGCATTAACTCTGACAACCTCACAAGATATGTCAGTCGGAACATTTCGCCACATTTTCGCATGTTTTCATTTAGTCCAAGTGCATAAATCTCAGTTGTAGTAAATTTTTTCTTGGGTTTTGTTGAGTGTTGACCACCAGGAGGACAGGCTAACAGAGACAGAGCGTCTCCGTTAGTGTGATGTACTGCGGCGACTCCGCTCGCTGTTATAACCCCGAGTTCTGATGAACGGCCCCGCTTGGCCTTCACTCTGCACACAGACAAAACCCAGAGGCGCCGCCGGGTCGTCTCATTGACTTTTTAAAGATAAACAGAGAAGAGGGGACCTTCGTCATGCGCCACATTAATATCAGCCCAGTGGTCATTTATTTCCCACTAAGATCTGTGGAAGTAACTTTATTTTCTCTAAACGCTTTCATGTCCCCCCCCCCCCCTCTGGGTACGTGACAGACTGAATATGAATATTTCATCATGATTATTCAAAGAGTTTGGTTCCTAATTGAGACATCCTTATCCTCGGAAATACTGGAACTGTGCCACGGTGTTAATATAAACGATTCAGAACTGCTTCACACAAAATTGATTATCTTATTATTCATTATCAAGCAAGAGTTAGAAAATGTAGTTTACATTCGCCGCCTCAGTCAGCTGCCTCATTGCATCAGCAGAGTAAACTGCTATTCAAGCCATGTGCTACACACTGATATTTCATACCCAGCGGCTCTCGGGGGTCCACATACAGCTGTTAAAAAGCCAGGTTTTCTCTGTGTTTTGAAAAAAATTAGACCAAGAAAATCATTTTTTGCGCATATAATGTCCCATCCATCCATTTACTTTCTTATACCCCTAGTAGGGTGGGGAGGGGTGCTGGTGCCCACAGTATCTCCAGCGAGACGTTTTGGGCATCACAGGCACATAATGTCACATTTATCACATGAAAAACAACCAAACATGTCGGAGGAGAAAAAAGTGAAATAATCCTGTTGTAAAAAAGTACATACCCATATACTATTATTTCATAGTGGCACCTTTTGACTTAAATCTTTTTATCAGAATGTTTCAGCATGCCACAGCTTGATTAGCTAGTATCCTTCCATTGTGCTTTGCAAAAAACAAACAAAAAAAAATCTTTCAATACGTAAGGCTATCATGTAATGTTTTTTTGGCCAGAGTTTTCTTCAGGACACCGCAGCAATTTTTTTTGTTAAACTTCTGCTGCGCTCCGGTTGTAGTGGGAAGTTGCGAATTCCAGCCAGGAAGTCTGAAAAATCCACTTGAACGACCCGCAAAGTTAGACTTCTCACTCTGAAACTGGAACAAGCGCCAGCCAGCCCCCGGTTACGATTTGTAAGACCAACTTGGCATTCCAACATGGCTGCTCTTTGCATCAACAGTAGCGGGATGTGGTGGAGACAAGTCTATTTTACAAGACAAACATGCAAGAGTACGTCTCGAATCAATGTCACATGTAATGTCTTCAAGTCTGAACTGAGTGAATAATATTAACAATATTAGTGTGAACAATATGGAAGACTGAGATATTCTAGGACTCGTTGTCCGCAGTCAAAATCTCACTGATGGAACCGTTTCTTGGGGCCGGACTGCGGCAAATCCAACCCCAGTCACAGTCGGCAGCATGCTAACCAGGGGTCAAACCAGGAAGACATCAGCCATTACACTGATGGGCTTTTATAGTTTAAGGAAGGAGTAGACGGGTTTATAAGGTCAGCACTGACAACAATGTTAATGAGAGCCCACATTATCTGGTGCCCCCGGCTGACCTCCAGCCGGCGCTAGGACACGCCTGACACCGTGGGCGCCACGGGCATGGCAGGTAGTAGCGCTGATCATCCATTGCTCAGTGATGAGATCAGCCTCCGCACACCTCTCAGCGACAATTAGTGCTGCTTGTCACAGATGGTGTGGGCTTTCAGAATAACCTCACTGTCTCCACCTTCAACACCGCTTTTCTTTTTTTTTTTTTTGCTTTACAGGCTATTTCCGTCTCTGCCTCCACCTTTCCCTCTTTACCTCTTCCAGGATTAAATTCAACAAGCCAATTCAAACCCATTACACCTGAGCTCCCCTCCTGCCCCCCACCCCCGACAGAGCGCAGCATCCATGGCAACTGTTACCAGACAACTACCTCGCTGTGCATCTGCCTCCACAAACAGGCCCGAGAGTCGCACTGAAATGATGAGCCGCGTTTCGATGAAAGCGTTCGCGTCGTTCGCTAAGTGACGGGTCCCGTCCTGCAACCGCAACCCGCGATCTGGAGGAGAGCGCGCTCATAACGACTGAGCTCAGAACACACCGGCGGAATGAAACGGGCGTGTTCAAAGCGCCGGTCTGACGAGTCAACACACACGGTGCATTCTGGGTGACAACAGCGACCTTCAGTTTACATTGGCTTCACATGGTCACCATCAATTTAATAGGGTCCTGTTACAGCCTTCTTATGTTTGTCATGTTAAGAAAAGTCCAAGACGAATGGACCAAGTTCAAGATTATTGGCCAAAGCAAAAAGTCAAAACGATTCTTAGCTTATAGTGAACAAGCAGCATTACAAAGTCCAACGGACACATGAGAAGCTTGGGAAATGTTAAAAATATGGCTGAAATGATCAGTCGGATTATCTGTGATGAAATAAAGATTATAAGTAACCATTATTTCAATTATTATTATTGAAGTAATTGCTAATTTAGTAATTGGTTATACAGACTCAAAAAAAAGGTTGTTTAATGAAACAACATCATATTCAGATAAATAATTAAGGCAAAATTTTCCCAAAAATGTCTACATTTTTCATCTAAAATAAAAAAAAAAAACCCTTTGTCTGTAAATCTGTTTTACATGGAAAGCCTCCAGTGGCAGTTTTAGCAGTTCAGAAAATCACACTAATCCCAGCAGGGGGGTGGGGGGGCGGGAGCTGTATATTAAGCATAAACTAAAGTTACACTGATTCCTATAAAGTTGAGCGGAGGCTCTGCATGAAGATGAGGGCAAACGGAGAAGATTCAGCAAGGTTATAATCACAATCAGAGATAATTAAAGGGACTGTTGCTGCAGTTCTCCCTGCAACATGGCCGCATCTCCGCATTAACATTTAATTGCATGTTGATACAATCAACGATGCTGTGACAGCTCGCTGTTCTCCAGTACAACAGGAAAGAAAAGCGTTTGAATGGAATGAAACCAAGTAAAACAGAGCGCGTCAAATGATGTAGTAGAGAATATTTTGCGGTGTTGAAGTACGAACTTCTGCGTCTGTGGAAATTGAAATCATTTGACCCCATTAGTGCCAATATTTTTTCATGCATTTTAAATCTATGTGGTAGTAGCCATTTTTGTTTAAATTGGGATTTTTTTAAAATAAGGAATGAATGTATAAATAGTTTTCATCAATATGATTTCATGTGACATTCATCACACACATCAATTTCGTCCATCCCGTCTGATCTAAAATAAAAAAGCGTTTAGTTTAAATTTAGTATCGACTGAAGATTGTAAAGACACAAAAAAATCCTTCAGAAGCACTGATAAAGATCAATACTTGATGAAAAAAATGTAAAAAAAAAAATCAACGCTTCTGAAGCAGCAGCCATAGTGAGCTGCTGTGTTGACAACGTTGAGCGCTTTCTGCTCAAGCTAACCAATTTAACTGCGTCCTGCTGTTGTGCAGAAAACCTCTTTGCTTTGCCCAGACCACTGCTGTTCCTGGCTGATTGAAAAATCAAATGATTTTCGTATTTGGGTTTCAAAAGCAACATGAGTTTAGGCGGCTGTGCCGTCGGCAGATGCACCGGCTGCTCACGTGCCGTATTTCCGGCAGAGCGTCCGACTAATGTGCATTTCCTTTATTAACAACAAGCCGGGATACATGCAGACACTAAATCCACGAGGCGCGAACAACGTAAAGATTACCCCCTTCATCTTCCAGTGTGCTTCCAGCCGGAGTTCGTGTGTTTCACTGAGTCCGGGGCTCATTGTCAGGTAGAGTCAGACGTTCACCTCCCAGTCTGCTCCACCAGCCATGGCACAAATGTCCCCATAATCAGAGGACCTTTGCTTGCCTCAGTGCCGCGCTGAAATCACATCGGCATGGATGAAAAGATTTAATTCAGTCCTGCCAGCCTGATTTCATTAAAACCTCCACCTCTGTCCCGGGTCACAGTGAGAACGTCAAATGCCTGCTAAGACATGAAAAAAATGAAACGTATTTGAAGAGTTAATACACTTTCCATGTGGTGAGGCTCGCTACTTTCACAGAAAGCTGTAAACTCGTTTGTGGTCACGGGAAAGCGTACAAAATGCATTTTGTCTGTGTTTGGCAAAACTAATGACAAACATGTCAACATGTATGGTGCATTGCAAAGTACTCATCGCCGTTAGGGTGTTTCCCATTTTGTCATAGTACCACCAGAAGCTTCGATGCATGTTAAAGTAGCTACAACTCTTGTCAGATTGGATGGTGAGCGTATGTGAAAAACAGTTTTTGGAGGCTCAGTGTTGTTTGTAATCATCTATTTCGAGCTGCACATCAGCTAAAAATGTTAGTTCCTAATCAAAGGCATAGCTGCAGTGTTGCTTTGATTCTTTCATGCATGTTTGAGAAAACCTTTAATCTCCTTCGACAACCATTCAGCTGTGCAGAACTCCTGGGGGGGACCTAGCGCCACCTTCGAGGACAAAGCTCCTCCTCGGAGCCGCAGTTTTCAAGTTTCCGAGCTTCCGTCTCCTCCACGACTTCCCCACTCGGCCCCTTCAGACTAGTGGCAGCAGCAATTAGCAAACACCTGGTGGAACTGCACATCCGCTGAGCTCATTATTCAATCAATTAATCAAGTTTATTTGTGCAGCACATTTCAGCAACAAGGCAGTTCAAAGTGCCTTATGTCTCAAAAACACAAAAATAAAAAACTCATAGAAAACCTTGCAGTTCCCCTGTACCGGTCCTAAAAGGGTTTCATAGTCATTGCGCGATGACGCTATTCCCACTGAAATTACATTAGTACCGCACCAATTTAATTTCTCCCCTTACACGCTACGGCAATCCTACTCATATTTCAATATGAACAAAAGTCATCTGTATTCACGGTGGGTTTTGTGCACTTTGAAAAGAAGTTGAGAGCTCAGAGACTTTGCAAACAGAGAGATTTTTATTTATTTTTTTTTCCAAATCGGTTTTATGATGAGGCCAAAACACCCACCGGATCTGATGCAACTTTACAGGCCAGCATGCAACACAGAACGCAAGCAATTAAGATAATAGAACAACTACGGCGACGCCACGAGCTCGATCCCACGATTCAGACGTCAAGGTAAAGACGTGCAACACAAGATGCGCTGCTCTGATTTCGTTAGCTGTCTTGAAAAATAGTTTTGTTGTTACGGAATGGATGGAGACCACAAAAGGAGCTCAGAATAAGACATGAACCGTTCACTGATTCCACAATGCTCACTTTGCTTATGTACAGGTAGATGTGGTGGGGTGCCACATGTTTAGGGTCTGTTGGTTTGATGTGGAAATGTCTTTTGGAAGAGACAAAAGACCAGTGATGTGAGGCAGGTGAGTCCTCCCCCGACATATTGTATGATGATAAAATAATTCATATTGCTATTTTCACCCTGTGGTTTGTACTATAAAGTATCTATTTTTCATTTGGCTTAACCAATTCTGATGATTTTTTTTCCCATTCAAATATAAATATTAACCTTCTTCATCAGCTGATGAAATCTCAAAAATGCCATATTTAGCAAAAAATAAATAAATAAAAGTTTGGACTAAACGATCAGAAGAGATGATCTCTCCATCTTCATCAGTTTCAGTTCAGACTCTTCTTCATTCAGTTTTCTTGTCACTGAGTGATTCCATTTTTTGTGATAAACTTTACATGTAAAAACTTGTATCCAGCTTGAAAAATACAACCCACTGATCACCAGTTAATTCCAAAACATCTTTTACTACGAGTTTATTTTAACCTTCCTGTTACTATTTCTCTCAGTCTGGCTAATTCTGTAGCTGTTCATTGTGCTCTCTTCTTGTCGCGTCTGTTAATAAAAGCTTAGTTTTATTTTACCGTGAACCAAATCTTTATGACGGCAAAGATTAGCCCAGTTCAAACAAAACATGTTGTTTCACACGTACCGTATCAGGTCAGCTGGTCAAAACTGGAGCTTCTTCTTCCGGCTTGTTCTGGCAGCGCGCGCTGCTCTTCATGATTTTTATTGGCTACGATGCTCTTCTTCTTCTTCCTTTTCTCCTTCTTCTTCTCTGTAACTTTAACAGTAGCGCGAGCAGCTACCGTAACTGCTGTTGCTGCGCGCAACAGGCTCACTCGCGCATTCTACTCCCTGCCGCGCCGCTGGAAAAGCGGCACTGGAATTTCCAACTACCGTAATAACAATCTATAGGATCTATGTCCAGTTAAAACACTGTGCTGTGATGGTGCCTCAGTGCAAGATACCACTGTAGCAGTGCAGTGTTTTCACGGTCCACCGAATCAATGTTATATGTGGTCCAAAGTCTGACCATTTTGAACACCATGATGCCAGCTGTAACGTCAGTGTTTCTAAACGGCATTGGCAGCAGCAGTGAGTTTGGTTCTTCCTCCACCATATACCAGTCGCAGCTCAGAACCAAGATGTATTATTAAACCTGATGTGACTCCATTCGTCATTCTGCCCTGCCTTCTGCTGGGTGCACCATTCCAAAAGTAGCCGTCTGTGCTCTGGTGTTAATGGCATCACAGGAATAGAACGGTTAAAATGTAGTCCAGCTATGACGTGGGGTGCTGTGATACAAATGTCCGGTTCCTTCATGATGGGTAGATGTCCTCGTTTACATATTTGTCCCCATTTCCTGGCCGTGTTGCGTCTCTGCACCGCAAATGTAAGGCAATCCAACCATCTGTCCACATGCAACCCCTATTAAACTCTGTCAGGGGCTGGTGATTCTGTGTCTAATGTGTCTGAGGCATCCTGTGACCTTCGTTAACTGTTCAGACTGACCAATGAAGGCTGCAAAATCTGCCTGATAAGACCAATCCAACCACAATGCCATCACATTGGCGTTGATCCTTCCAGGCATCCCAGATTCTTGGCAATTCGACTCTGTGTTCAAACTAAAATATCCCTTCTTTTTAAGAGTGTTTATTTATTTTAAAGGCTTTTCCTTGTATTAAGTAGAATTTGGCGTGTATTGAGTCGTTACTTTGTTTCTAATAGGACACTCAACGAGGTCAAAACACGTCCAGTTTTTAAAAATAAATAACGTGTGGACTTTTGTTGGCGGTTTCTGCAATCTCTTTAGAAGTTTTCTCGGTTTATAATTTTACACTTTTACAATAATTTTACACTTCTTAAACAGAATAGCATATTTCCCAAGTCCACAAAATGTGAAGAAAATGAGAAGTTAATCATTGCATCAGGTAGGGTTAAATAACTTGTTGCTCGATGGAGGACAGTTATCTATGCAGTGACCATCCATACCTATTCACTCAGTTAAATTCAGGCGGTGACTTTTTTTTGGTGCCAATCATCTCTAGATAATTATCAAATACATCACAATCTGATTCTTCTGCACTTTAAACATGAATTTATTCAAATTAAACTGGCTTCAAACACTCCATCCCAACACCAAAAGCCATATTTGATCATTTTTGGCTTTTGCATAAGAAAGATGAGCGGAGGTGCAGGTTCAGGTCCCTGAATCGCCTTCCAACAAGTGGGAAGAATACGGCCGCAGCTGCAGCGAACGACAGCTGGTTCCCATCGCTCACCCAGCAAGGTCTCCCTTCTGCTGTCACTTACAAAACCAAGGGCACGGCCTGAAAACTGATGGAAAAAGCACCAGGAGACAGGAAAAACGGTAGGTATCAGCAGATTAGAGTGGTCTTTGTGTCAGTTCCTAGGGTAATAACGCATGGCAGGGTAGGAGCGTCTGTGTAATGACGCTTATAATGATTTGCTTGTTAAAGTACATATCAGGCCCATAATGACCGGGATTGAATTGAAGCCCGCTTGAAACGTGTCATTTGATAAGCAAATGGCTTTTACCGCAAAGAAGTCTCACTTGCTGCGCTCGTCGGGACTTTAGCTGCCTGATCTTGTAACGTATAAATTGTATCATCTGTAGAAACAAAAGATTTGGAAGCGCTAAGGTGCTCCACTTTGAACTATTTGCACATTCAAAGTCTCCTGGGGCATCTGTAATGGCCAATAGGGCTGGTGATAAGGAAAATGAGTCTTTATCTCAGCTCAATTAGGCAGATAATTGATTTAATGCTGGTCATTTAGGCCTTCCAGGAAAGGACTGAGCATCCCAACATGCAATGTTTCAAAATAGATTGGGCTTTTTGTGGCTAACCTCACAAAGGCGGATAATTACAATCCGGGCTGAAATCACCTGAACTGATCAAAATAAATGGGTGGGACATGATTCTGTTAATAAATTATAGCTTAATTTTTTTTTTTTTTTTTTGTACTGTTAAGTTCATTTTGAATTGATCGTTTAATTATATCAAACATAAACCATTTTGCTTTGAACTTTGTATCATTATGGCATTATGTATCAGGGCCATTGTACATAGAAAAAAAGGAGTAAATGTTTGGCACAAGAACTTAGAAATTTTGAGATTAATCTCAGAAATAAAGACGTTTCTGAGCTCCAAATGTCAAAAAAATTTGATAGAAAAACGCTGAGAAGATTTTAGATTAATTTAAGAAATTTTCTAGAAAAAAAAACTTGGAACATTTTCTGCTCGAAAACTAAAAAAGTCCAGGTTTGTGGCCCGGATTTACTTTTTTTTTTAAATATCCACAATGGTCCTAATATTCTGCCTTAGACCACCGTCCTGGTTGATGTAGGCACACACACCTCTTAAGGATTATTTTTCTTGCCTAATGGCCGCTGGAAACATCCCCTTGCCTCTCATTATCCTGCACTGACAACTTATTTTTCTAAACGCCGTTAGCTTTACGCTACATCTAACATAAAACAGCATTTACCAAAGAAGCTCTACTTCTGTCTCGTCAGTTCAGAGAATATTTTCTTGGACAAGATTGAAATACTCTTTGGCACATCTCAGACGGACCTCGTCTTCTTTCCCGTCAGCAGTGGTTTTCGCTTTTCAACTCCCCTATGGATGGCATTTTCTTTCTCCCAGTCTCTCTGTTGTTGTTGAATCACGAACACTGACCTTAGCTGAGGCAAGTTTGGCCCGCAGTGCTCTTGATGTTGATCTGGGTTCTTTTGTTACTGATATGACCGGCTCTGTTTCTCTCCGAGGCTTGATGTGTTGCTTTTCCGTCCCTCATTGTGGTGTCAGAGAGGTTTTGGCTTGAATCAAGATTTTACAGTCCTGGGATCCGTCGGCGCCTGGCTGTGGCTCGTAAAACTAAATTCCGCTACAAGTCACGCTTCGCACCCAATTGTTATGAAATAACCAATGAAGATCACATTTGATTAATGCAACGGATATTGTTTGTACCATATAGAGGGACCCCATGCCCTTGCCATTGAGTAGTTTCAATCAATATAACAATGTAACAGAGTCATTTCCAAATCAATTCCCCCTATTGTAGATGATCTAAAGGCCTGCAATCTTAAAATCCATCTGTGCTTGTTTCCTTGCTTTGTCTGCTGCATTCCTCCACAATATGACTCATTGCTCATTTGGAGGTAATGAATGCATGTGTGAAAGAGGACTGCGAGAAAGGAGCCGGTCAGGCTCAAACAACAGCATGTGAAGTGCCCTCAGAAGCCGCAAGAGCTCCTACTGAGAGAGGCAGCCGGCGGGTGGCACATTTCCCAACGGCAGCCGTGATTTGAATGGAAAGTGGCAGTGGGAGATGGATTACCACAAGGAGCGGGCCGGGAAGGGGGCTTTAATCCTACAGCCATGCATACACAAACACACCGACGCGTGGACGTGATCACCTATAACGTCCATCCAATATGCCCGAATATACTCTCCGATGCAAGGCATGCTTCCTTCTCGCCGGAGTTCAGTTTTTTAGCTGCGTGCACACGATGGGAAGAAACAAACTGAAACCAACAGGACAAAACCCAAAGCATGAATGAGGACAGTGTTTTTTGCTGTGCCATTTGAAGGTCTACCTGGAAATCTCCACTGCTGAATTCATCCTTCTCTCGTCTTTGAGTGTTTAGCATTTCAAGAGTTAGAGCAGCCTCTTCTCTCTTCTAGGCAACCTACTATTGCCAGACCAAGATAACGAGTTCATTTCCATCAAGCGTGAGCACGTCTGATGCTAGAAGAGTGACTTGTCTGGGAGGCAATTGAATACTTTGGAGGGTAAAGTTTTGATTGTGAAATACTTCTAGGTAGCCTCCGTACTTGTGATTCTGCTCTTCATGGAAAAATGCTGGGAACTAGTATTGGACACCTAGCAAAAAATTCTGACCCCCTTAGTTGTTTTTACCCTTCATCTTGCTTTTGCAAATCATGATAAACAAAATGTGGTTCTTTTGCCCAACAAAAACCACCAAAAATCCATTAAATGTCAAAGTGAAAATTGATTTTATGTATATATATAAATGATGACAAAGGCAAATACGTATAATGAAAGAAGTTACTGACGTGATCCGAAAGAGGTTTAGCAAAATTATGCTTGTAGTCTCTCGAACGTCCAATTACTGCTTAATCAGCGTTTTCGGTTGCCACTATAGCATGAAGATGAAAGAAACCTCCAAGTAAATCATAGAAAAGGTTAAAAAGGATAAGTCAGGGGATGGATACAAAAAAAATCCTACAACTATCCCCCTTCTTAAAAAAACCAAAATTCTATTAATTTTTATTTGTTTATTTATTAATTTTACCTTTTCAGGTTGACACTGGGAAACTCTATTGCACCTATTTACTAGAAGTGCTACCATGTGTCTAGCTTTGCATCTCGCTGCAGCGTGAGGATGGGGAAACAATCCGGACAAGTGCAGCAAAAAGCCTCCAGGACGGCTTTCAGCCGACGGACGTGTCAGAAGGCATCACTGAATATGGCGTCTGAGTGAAGAACACTTCAGCTGGATACTTGCTGACACATGGTCACGAACTGCGCCTCTCTACTTCAGGGATCAGCTCTTTATTGTCCAAGTGCAAACCGACTGTCTTTGTGTTAAAACTGAGTTGCATTTCTGTGAACTTTCGCTGTTGTTCGTCGCTCCGTGTGTCGAATCACCTCTGTAAACTAGGAGAAGCTTTTACGCCAAAGTAGGCGGTTCGACTGATCGGCTTTATGTGATGGTAGCGTATAGAAATGTTCAGAATAACCGCATGCATGAAACGCGTCAGCGTTGGCGACGACCTGTTCAGACCGTCACACGTCTTTGCGTAAAGTCAAAGCGGTAGAGCGGCTCATTTAGACTCGGCTGTTTTGGGTTTCATCGGCAGCAGGAAGCGCCTCGCTGGAAGGGCTCGTGGTATTGACCACTTCAACAGAAGTTGGAGAAGGGCATTGCCGGAGCTGGCAGTAAACATCTCCAGACTGACAGGTCAGGGTGACGGCTGCCTTGATTGCTTTCATCACTCAGACATTGTCCAAAGTCAGAACCTGCCAGCCTGGGACTCAGTCACGTCTGCCAGAACCTGATCCGAGAATCCCATCCCATGAACAAATCAGGAAGAGTTTCGAGGAGTGATGCAACTGACGGCAATAAACCGCAGTCAGATCAAAGGGCTACAGTACGATCCGATAACTGCTTTGCCCTCCTTTCAGCTTCATCTTCTCTCCAAAGAAATAATCAGTATGTAAACAACAGTTAGTTTTGTAATGACAGAGTCGCCTTCCGATGTAAGAAAACTGGAGCGAGGCTATTTGCTACGACGGAAACAAAGCCTCTAATATAATATTCATCATTTCTGGCTCTCCACTTTGGCTTTAATAAAGAGGGAAAAACAAACCCAATCAGCTGCAGATCACTGGTTTTGAACAACAATATGATTGTTACATTATATCGAAAAACTACAAAACCATCCCATCAGTCATTAATGCAATAAAGGCGTAATTGCAAGAGAACAACGCGCGTCGCCAGCCTAATAAAGCGTCTTCTGTTTCTTCTAATGTGGCATCAAAGTGATTTCATCAGCAAAGACACGTTCATAAAACATGACGCTGCACAAAAAGAGGTTTTTCATTACCCTCCTCATCGTATATAGTTTAAACATTCATTACCTAAATCAAACATTCATTACCTTCTGCATTCACAAAGTAAGTAGACGTATCTCGTGTAATTCTCTGCAAACATTGGGCTTTCATTAGATGCACAGCAGTGTTGCTCTGCTTCTACAGTCGAGTAACATTTTAATCGTTTAGTAAAAATAAACCTGGGTGTGAACTGCAGCTGGGACAGGAAGGTCTGGCTCTGAATGAGAGGGACGTCCCCCCCAAAGGATGCTTTATTGAGCATGAATGATGTTTGTTCAAATTAAGAGCAGAAAACAATTTGTGACAGGCGTCACAAAGCTTTGTGAAATGTGGATTCCCTCGTGCCGATTGGTGGGATCCATGCAACAGGATCTAATGCTGCATGTAATTGATCTTCAGGGTGTTTTTTTTTTTACCCCCCTTTTTGAAAAAAAAAAAAAATGTAGTCCTGGATATTCATTTCACAACAAAAATATAGAGATGAACAGAAACATTGAAAATGAAAGCATGTGTCAAATTGTGCTGAGTTTGGACTAAAATAAAAATACCTTCTTTTTTTTTTTTTTTTTTTTTAAGTCAGACATGCTGTTTCCATTGACCACAATTGTGCAGTTTGACATTTTGGAAATTAATTTGCTCAATCAATCAAACACATTTGAGCAACAAGGCAGTTCAAAGTGCTTTTCATCATAATGGAAACTGTGGCGGTATTGTTGGACGCATCAAAATCGATTTACTTTTGTAGTGTGTTGTTTTTGCGTCACTCGAGTCACATGATCAACAACCAGATGTCGCCACTGGCGCAAACCACGAAGAAGATGATGACCGGAAGCAGTTGGAGGATCGTGGCACAGCAGTGGCACGTTTTTAATGTCTTGAACAAACATATTCACGCGTTTATTTGAATTGCGTTTGTTGCTCGATGGAAACACCGCAATCGTGACCTTGTGTTTTAGTGACTTGTTTTGACAAAGTTTTGCTCACATTTGTCATGAAAACACAGCTGGTGACTTAACAGGCCAAATCAGGAGAAAGTCAATCAAAATAAAGAATTTGGCTAAAGAAAATTTACACAAACTAAGTTCATTGCCTACCTGTGTGGCCCGCATGCTTCACCTCATTGAAGGTGCAGCGTGAACGGTGGAAATCCATATTTAAGCGTTGAAAAACATGCCCATAAGTGTGCGGTTAGAAAAAAAAAAACACTCAAAAAATTCAAACTCAACGAGCTCCGCTGCGATACTGCAGCACCACCAGGAAAAACCTGGATAATGGTTTAGGTTCCTAAAGATGTACGTCTTGACAAATGATCATTTTGTTCAGCCAGGATTTTAAAACATTAATTACGACGTAGAGAATAGAGAAGCGATTTCCAATGCACCTGAAACTGGAGCGCGTGAAAAACAAACACACTGCAAAGAACTCTGTCAATTAGTGTGTAAATGGAAGTGAATGAAAGGCTCCTGTAACTCTTTGTTTCATGCATCGATTGGCAATGAACAGGTCTTGCAGGGCATTCTGAAAAGAAAGAGACGGGGGGGCGGGGGGGAACCGAAAAAAAAAAAAAAAACAGCATACAAAGGTTCAGTTTCTTTTCCCTCAAAGCGTCTGACCCCTGAGACTGGACCTGACCACTGGCATGTATCCTGCACAGCTTCACCTGTCGTTACCTATCTTTATCTTGCACTCTGTCTGAACAAATCGCTTAGCTTACTCCTCCTCTACACCTTTACTGTCTCCAACAATTCGACTCAAGAACGCTGCGGGCGACTGTACGAAAAAAACCCAGATATTTCCAGGACCATAAAATCAGATCCAAATGCCTTCAAAAGTCATCTAGTTAGAAATATTTGTTAAAATTAAGAGAATAATAGTAATAAGTGAAATCAGTTTAAAAAAAAAACTTTATTTACTAACGTCTAAATCTGATACTGAAGTTTTTTTTTTATTATTTGAAACACAAAGAACATTTTTATTGTACTTCTCTCTTTAGCAGGATACTATAAAATATGAGTACATTAAAATAATACTTCACAGCCTGATGAAACCATTAGTTGGAGTCTGGTGAATCATTTCTCTCCTTACTAAAAAAAAAAAAAAAAAATGAATGAATGAATGAATGAATAATCCTTCCTCAGCAGAACCAGTTTATAGCATTCATCATGGACGCTCTGGCTCTGGAGTTATAAATAACTCCTGCGTGTTTCTGTAGAACGGCGTCTGCCTGCGCCTTGTGAGTGCATGAAGGTGGCGTCTGGACTATCCGCTCGCTTTCCTGTGCAGATGCTGATGGCGTCTGGGGGAGAAACTGTGGCGGGACGGTGAAAGAGCAGAGGTGTGAACGAAACCTCGCGTTAGAAACACGGGAGGGGTGGCAGAGAAACGGAGGAGAGGGACTGAAACGAGGCAAATGGAGGCCACAGCAGTGACAGTGGGAGAGTAAGACACAAGAGACAGAGAGAAAGAAAGAAAGAAAGAAGTTGGGTACTCCACCTTTCTGCAGACTCATGTCTACCATGCGAGGCTCAGCCAGCTCCAGGAAGAAGTTCTTGTTTTTCTCATACTCCTCATCGTCAATAATTTTCACGTGAACAAACTTGCTGCGAGACGGAGGGTGGGGTGGGGAGGAGAGGGGGGTAAATGACAAAGGACAGGGTTTTGCGAAAGGTAAGGGGGGACAGAAAAAGAAAAAAAACAAAACAAAAACAACAAAAGACAGAGAAGGGGAGGAGGGAGAGAGAAGAAGAGAAAGGTTAATTTGCGATGGAGGGACACGGGAAGTGCGCTGTAAGTTGGATTAATAATCAGCATGGAAGAAAGGTTAGACGGTGAACGGTCGGCTCGCTCTGCAGCAGGCCCGTCAGTCAGCCGTCAGACATGACATGCCGGGCTGCTAACCTGCGAGCTCATTGGCCGGCGCTGGTGTCATGACAACCACATTCATCACTGCATCCAGCACAAGTAGGACATGAGTAAAAGCCCGTCCGTGGCAGAGTGGACGGGCAAAACAAAACGAACTGAAAACAGGAGCTTCTCGTCAGCCTGGCTGTGAACAGGGTACATTTTATTTTTATTTATTGATTTATTTATTTGTTTTAGTCACAAAAAGGAAATGCCACAGTGCCTTGCAAAAATATCATTTTCGCACGTCACAAAAAGTATTTTGCCGGGATTTTTTTGCGAGGTAGAAAAACAGTGGGCGGCTCGTATTTGTGAGGTGGAATAGAAATGGCACATGGTTTCACTTCCTGAAATGAAAAAAATTGAGACGTGTGAGCCGATTCTTTTTATATAAACATTCTCAAAACTTTCAGTTGCCGCCTTTTTTTTTGTGCTAATTTTACACAAATTTTCCCTTTTTGAAATCCCCATTTCAAATGTAAAACTAAAAGTCAAATGAAAAAAAGAAAATTAAGAAAATAGGAATAATAAGACTAAAAAAAAAAACAACTTTTAACAAAGAGATGCAGAAATATGAAGTTAAGATTATAATGGGTATAGCTGTCAGTGCTGTTCAATCTTGCCCTATTAAAATCTAACCATCGTGGTGCTAGTTGCATCGCCATTTACCTTAAAATTAAAAAAAAAAAGTGCTTAATAGAAATGTACTAATTTTGAAAAAAACTTTTGCGCTACGCAGAAGTTGGCTGGAGTGTCAATTTGATTCTTTGCCTGCGCAAAATGCCTGGGTGGACGCAGCTCCTCCTCCACGACTCCCCCACTCTGCTCCTTCAGACTAGCCAGCAGCAATTAGCAAACACCTGATGGAACTGCGCACCTGCTGAGCTCATCACAGAAGCTGCTTCTCAGTCCAATGGAGGTAGAAACTCTGTTAAAGGGTTCACAGAGGAGCGACGTCCTGACTTTCTGAAGGTGGAGGTTTCAGGAAGAGCAGGAGTTTTAAAGAGACAGAGGCCCAATTTCAAGGCGTTAAATTACAAGCAAAACTTCCTTTAAAGTCATATTTGATAAATACAGCATTTTCACACCAACTAAAGGTAACATAGTTACTTTATAGTGCCATAAAATGGCACCGTGTGCCCGGAAAACACGCAATATGGCGCCTTTAAGGACATCATGATAAATTGGCCTGATCCCGCATCACAGTTACGGGCTGCTTTGCATCCTGAAAGCTCCGTCACGGTGCTTTCAGGCAGACTGATGGTTGGACACTATGCTATTTTTCAACGCACAGACAAAGAGAGAAGTAGTTCATTGCAGGGTTTATGGCTCCGGTTTGAGGAGAACGCTCCTTTAATGAAGTGAGATGTCTTGGGGGTGCAACGCCGTTCCTCTGGAAAACGCTCTGCGTGGAACATCATCACACAGAAACGGCTCAATACGGCACCGCGGCCCCAGCGGCGCTCTCTCCACTGATCGCCCCTAATTGATCTTTATAAAGAGTTATTGACGGGTCCGGGCGGCTAAGTGGTCAGTGGGTACCCTGATGCCTCGGCGGGGGGGAGGAGGAAGGAGGAAGGAGGAAGGGACTCCTCGAGGAATGGCCTCGCTGATTTCAGCCGGACTCATGCAAACGTTACATCACGCGCTGTCGGTTGCAGGGAAATGAAAACAAACCCTAAATGAGTCATGACACTCTCTGCATCCGCTCTCTCGGGGCTTCAGAAAGCACGGCCCGCCAGCGTCAGACAAGCCAACAACAGCCCACAGTGGCACAGCGAGCCCTGGAAAAAGGGGATGACATACTTTATTATGTGCCTGACGCCTCATGGGGGGAACGCTTTCCCCTGCTAATACGAGCGAAGGGGAAACCGCATTTTTCTGCGTGTTATTTGGGGGAATGCGTTGAGAAAGCAGGAGCTCCAGCTAATAAGATGAGTGGCCCGGCTCCATTCATTATAGATAGCCGCTCATGTATCATGCATCGAGTCCAAAAGCAGCTCATTCTCTGGCTTTCCAACAGCGCACACTTTGTGCATGCACACTTTTGAGTCCAGAGTTAGCTTACATTGCTGAAACCTTTTGGAAAAAAACTGTATTTTTTAGGGGGTAAGTGTTGAACTACCTTGAGTGATTTCAATATGATGCAGCACTACTCTCACGTGAGCGACACTTCTGGATACTCTGAGTCTCTTCGCTGAACGTTTCAACCAAACATTCACCAGACACACACCTCAGCTGTTGGTTGGAGTTTCATAAATTTAGAGAGAAACTGACGTGGAAAAATGTGCATTTGGCCTGATTCTGTTACTTTGTGACATTAATTATTTTCACCAGTTGTCAAAAGATCCAAGATTTCCACGTAACTTTATATTCTGGTCCATTTGACAATGTGATTTTTCAAAAGTGACATTGTTGATGTTTTAATCACTCAGTTGAGTGGCCTTTTTACCAAACACCCCTTTTACAGCCAGTTTGTTTTGTTTACTAACTAGCAGGGCTGGACCATACGGCTGAAAAACGTTTCAAAATACAAGCGTTTCGTGTCACTCGATATTGATTCGGTTTTTTTGTTTTAAATATTTGAATCACTGCCAAACTCTTCCTCTTTTCCTCTTTTATCCTCAGTTTTCACTTTTCAACATTGTTGTGTATTTTTAAGCAGTTACTAGGCTCGGTGGCGAAACTTTAAACTGCTGCTGCGCAAGTTACTCAACAGGCTGTTGCTAGGTAACCACCGAGCGAGCGAGTTAGTTGATGGCACCAACCTAGCTTTAGCTCGCAGTGAGAGTTTCAAAGGCTGAACTCTCTGCCTACATTCCCCAGAATGCTGTACGATTCTGGATAAAAGTTCAGAGACGTGATTGAATATTCTATCAGACGTATTATCAACTGATATTGATTTCTTGAGTAATTTCTCGGATGGGTACTTTTTACTCGATAAAAGTATGTTGAAGTTGTGCTTCTCTCGAGCACAATTTTTTTTGGGGGGGGTTTTCCACCCGCCTCTGTTTGAGTCTTTTTACAATATGGACAGTTGAAATTCTGTCTCATAAACCCAGACAAAAGCATGCTTCACACAGTGAGTCCTATTCTCTGGTTAAAATGTTTGTAGCTCGGGATGTGAGTGACTGTACGAGGGGAAACCGCACAGTCTACCTGCCTTTTAACACACCGCGCACAGCAGAGCCATTCATCTTGTTTTCCCTCTCTTCACATCTCACCAGCGGGGCTTTCCTTTACTAGCCAGGCGACAAGTCTGCAGTGCCGGCTCTGCAGACGGTAACAGCACTTCGGTTTTCATCAGGACCGAGAAGAAGACGCACAGGAGTCTAATGGACTAATGGGATCTGGCACACACACACACACGCACGCACGCGCAAAGGTGCATTCACACATCGCCTGCATGTTGTGGGGGGTTGACATCAGTGCAAGCTGACAGCAAACCACAGATGCAGCCTCACTATTAATCTATGGCTATCCGCTCTATGGAAAAACAACAGAAAAAAAGCAATTCATTTCATGACGTAAGAGGCTGCTGCCTCTGGGCCGTATGTAAGCAGCTGCGTCCAGATCTGTCATTTCACATGTGCAACGGTTTTCAAGACCACTGTGTGGATAGCTTTACTGTGACATCAGCTGGAAAAATGTACACACACACACACACATATATATATAGATAGATAGATATATGTGTGTGTGTAAAAATCATCTGTTTAAAAGCTCTGAGCTCTTAAACTTTAGAAATCATGTTAAATCTGACTTAATCTCCTAATTTAAGATATTCAGTTGAAAGCAGGCCAACCAGTAGGATGTGCTAATTGCTGTGATTAGGCCACTGCGACTGCTATTAGCAACGCAAGTCCACAAAAACATATTTTTCTTCTGAACATGTTCAGATTTCTTTACCCGGAATTTGGAGACCATTTTTGCAAACTTTGCCTACTAATTTCAGCCCTTAAACCCAAAAAAGCTCATTATAGTCTAAACTCCTAATTTAAGTCACACACAGGAGCGAATGCCATTAAAACATTTCCCATTGCACCGAAAAACCTTCTAATTACATCTCACTAAGTGGAAATGTAATGAATTTAAGGTCCTTTTGCTTTCAAACAGGTATTTTTCTGTGTTTCACCATGTCTCTCTGCTAGACGCAGCCGCTAAATGAGCAGCTGTTGCCATAAAGTCAACTTTTTCTCCTCTTATCGGTGATTAAATATAATGTACTCAGCCAGGCCCCTGGCTCTGCTCAATCTTACTTCCTGTTGAAGCATAGTTTTTCTTCCCACCGGCTGTTTCGGTTAACCATACAAATTTCATTTTCAAAAATAAATTTGCTCAATAGAAACACAGTGGAATAAGAAGATTTGTGCCATTTGGGCGCGTTGAATCCGTCGCTCTTCTGTGAAATCACGGACTGTAATTTCCGCATACGTCGCCGCACCCAAGTATGAGGTTCTTGCCGTCCCAACGCCTGAATAAGACTCTGTCGTCTCCTGTGATTGGCTCATGGATGATGAGCGCTACTGCCATGACCGAATCATGACTAGTTCTCATTTAGCTGCTCACGCCCGTTGCTGCCGTGATTTTTAATGACTTACTGCGAGAACGAGCGTATTCTCGTGCGATTTCAATTTAATTTCTTATTTAATGGGAGCACTGCAATTGCAAAATGATGTTTTTTTTTCGACACTAGCAGAATATAAACAAGACTGGCTCACATGTCAACGCTGCTGCCGCTACCTGCTCAGTGCAGGGTTGCCGTAGCGATCGTTAGTCTCTATGAGCTCATCCAGGAGGAGTGGACGCAGCAAGTCAGTGATTCGATGCAAAGTGCTGGTTATCCTTACGTAAACAACAAACTTTCAAACTATTTGAACAATTAGAACTGTAATTAACTTGGACCCAAATCGACCTGTCTGTATGAGTCAATGTAATTGTTTTGGTAAATGGTTTGAGACGAGACTTGGCGCCATGTGTGTAACCTGAATTGAATGTAAATACACACAGCTGCACCTATCAGAGTACTAAAAAAAAAAAATCATCTCTTTAAACTTCATTCAGAAGTGTATTTGGACGATGTTGGGTATTTTCCCCTGATGTCACGCGCGCTCATTTTCTTGGCACTAGTGGCCTTTACTGACCAGAACTAAATGGGGAGGGAAAAACCCAGGATGGCTGCCGTTAGATTTCTGCATGACATTGCAAACGCTTCCAGGATTCCATGACTAGAAAGGTCACACACGCCATAAGAGGCTCTGCTGGGAAAATGAACGGCTTCTTTTTATTTCTCACATGGAAGGTGCCTTTGCTTTGAAGGGTACGAAGGATGAGCCAATGAAGCTAAAAAAAATAAAAATAAAAAAAAAAGTAAACTAATCTCATATTTTAGGCTTAAAGGAAGAAAGAGATCCATTCTGGTGTTCAGGAAAAGAAATAATCTGGCTTGTCTTACAATACAGTGGATTAAATGGTAGTCCAGGCGTTTCCAGCAGCGCTCCCCCTTGTTAAACTGAATTACACTGATCTGTCAAAATTAATGCGATAATGATGTATTGATGTTAACATGGCAGACGAGACACACTTAAGTTGGAGTGTGGGAAGTGCCACTGAGTAATGACTGGCGATTACAGGGTTCACACCTCCGCTGCACCAGGCTGCCAGGAGCCGGAGGCCTCCTGCCTTTTCCGGATCCAGAGTGGATGTGGAGGGGCGCCTGGGGGGTTTGATGCAAACAGCAAAAGAAATTGAAAGATAGAAGGAGGTGATGCAGGGAGAGCCAAAAAGAGAGAGAGCTGAACAGTGTCATTTCATCTGAAAAAACCAAACCACAGCTGAATTATTGATTTATTTATTTTTTTTGCCATGGCATTCCTCGTGATTTTTGTTTTCAAATGCCCCGGCTTCCATTTTATCTCCATGAAAAAGTAGAAGTATGTCATTGCGAGGGCGACGCCTCTATAGGGTCAATAGGACATGCTCTGATAAAAGACTGGTGCATAGGAAATTCCCTGTACTGTTGAATGTCCCACGTTTGGACAGCACCGCCAAGACATCTTGAGTCAGCTGTAGTTGTCATGCCAGACCACCAGATGGCGCTGTGATTTTAGCATTTCATAGCACTTCTGACTCTTGGATTCCACCTCATCGTCCCCCGTCTCTGTTTCCCATGAACAAGGTGTCAGTGTAACACGTCTACTCCTTCCCAGAAATTGTGTTAAACTAAACGGGTGAAGTAGCACAAAACAGCTCAATGCTGCCTTTTTTTTTTTTTTTTTTTTTTTTTTTTTGTTACCCTACCACTGGGCGTTCCGCGCATGTGCGTTTTCACACCTGCGGAGTGATTCGCAGAAAAGTTTCACTCTGTCACCTGGTCTGAAAAAGTGACGCCGTGAGGGACTGGATCGTTCCTGAGCCTAAGGATGCATCCTGCTGCTGAGAAGAGGAAATGCATGTTAGACATTCATTGAACATCATTAATGTTGTGGGATATCCTTGCAAACTTATTTCCTTCTTTTTCTTATCTACCCCTTAATCACTTCCACCAAAGTCTTTGCCCCTTTAATTGATTTAACAAAAAAAACAAAAAAAAAAACAACAACAACTGAAGATCCAGTTCCTCAAGATAAGAAGCAGCAATAATCAATGGCAACATTTCTCTCTGCTGCATCAGTCCTTCTGGTATTCACTCAAAAGTGCCTTCGTCAGTGGCGAGTCCTCCAAGAGTTTCTGTTTCACCTCCCTGCATGTATGTGCCACCAAAGTACATGCAGAAGAACTGAAACGTTCATTCCCAAGCACCGCACGCTACTTCTGACTCACTGCGGCCTTCTGCTTTGTGGGATTACGAGAAAAAAAAACCCTTTTCCTGAAATGTTCTGCTCGCGGAGAACCTCCTGGCCCGCAGTTCGGCGGGCATGAAAGAAAGCATCTTGGATCAAGATGGGACAAAAAGAAATATTCTGAAATAAAATCAAATAGGCTGGGAAGAGGGCGAGAAAGAAAAGGAAAAAAAAAAATAAAAAGAGAGACCTCCACGCCTCACGGGAAATCAGAGTCTTAATTAAACAGGCCTGGTTTCTGTCACCAAGCTCAGGGATTATGGGGCGCGCTCATTACAGTCCTGATTATTGCTTTTCTCTAGCAATCACAGAAAAAAAAGAAAGAAAAAAAAAACCCCTAGTAAACACATTCGTCAATAATTTCTTGAGAAAATTCTCTTCAGATTTCGTGTTTCGCGCTCGTGGCGTCTGAATCGGGTCCCTCTGGCCTGACGAGGCAAACTACAGGTGCAGGATAAGACTGACTCTACGGGGAATCGCAATTCCTCGTCCTGGGAATTCTTGATTGGAAATTCTCCAAGACGGAATTTAAAATATGTTTAATTTGTACGTGTTTGGCATGCCCCGCCCACCGGATATGTTAGAATTTTTATTTATGTAAAAAAAAAACAAAAAAAAAAACAACCCAGGCATTTGAGCTAATTGGTCATTTAAGTCGCAGAATTTGATGCACAAACTTGTTTTTTTGTTTAAATATAAACCGATATAAGTTGGCGCAGCATTAATGTGTTGACAAAATGATTTCAAGTGATTGACCTTTACCTCGTGTCCGTCAAATAATTTAGACAGAGCAAATCACCATTTGAATTAGTTTCAGAATTGAACAAAATCGCCACAAAATCAAGGAAATCGCTAAAAGTAGACATCGATAGAACAGATATCACATAGAACAGAAAAAAAAGGCGAAAAGACCTTTCCAGACTGTTTCTGAGTAACACCTGCTTTAAAGCAAGAAACCTTTCAAAATCTATCAATACATACGTTGTGATTTAAAAAAAATACTACTCTGCGTTCATTTAAAGCAGAACAGTATTTGCATTAAATGGCCTTTGCTCCAATGTAATGTATTCTAAATGATCCACTCAAAAGTATTCCAACAGAACACAAAACAGGAAATTAAATTTGTTTACAAAGTCAGCTGTAACTTATCTCAAGCTTCACCAATTACCTTCAGGAGTCAGATCCAAAACTATTGGGTGCACAGCTTATTTTTATTTTTTTTGCATTATTTGCAAATGGAGCCCGTCCATATTTAATTTAATCTCAGTCTGACCAGAAGCGTTTTCATTAAAGTCTCATATCAGGAGCATCAGCCGGAACAGAGATGCGGTTTTAGAGAACTTTCAAGCCAAATTATGTTGCGTTGAAAACAGCTAGCAGACCAAGCTGCTCAGTTCAGGTGGGACAAAAACTGAGCCTCCTGGACTCCGTCCAAAACGTGCGTCGGGGAAACTAACCCTGCACGGGCCCCAGGTGAAGCCGTAAAATGGTGGCGCACAAATCTGGAACGTTACGAAGCACCCCGAGTTCAAAACGTCAGCAGAAAATCTCATTAAAACGGTCCCTGCAAGGCAGGTCATGCTGTCGATTGGTCACAACGCTCAGCACTCTGCAGCCCACACCTGCGACGCCTCCATGCATTTTCTACAGTGGATTCATCACCGTTAGAACCCCTGAAAAGGGAATTCGACTTGTGTTCAGTTTCATCTTTCCTGTCTGCCGCTGCAAACGGTTTGACTGACGGGATCACGCTGAGATAAAGCGGCGCTTTTATTTATTTCCAAATCGGACGGTGGCAGCGGCCGCCGCCGTGGGACGCATCACTGGTCGCGTCAATATAGGGCGACGTCGAAAGAGTCAAGTGCATGGAAGTCTGCGGCTGCAAGGTGACAAATTGAGAATGCATACGTTCAGAGGAAGAAACTTTCAGAGGAAGAGACATTTTGCCCACTTTTTTAATTTTATTTTTATTTTTACCTGACACACATTGAATCTGCTCTGATTGGAGCTGAGGGTTTTTTTTTTAATATATATATATATAACTTCTGTCTTGGGAATTATGGAAGATTTTAAAAATAACACCGCATGAAAAGCAGATTGTTGCTGATGATGAGTCATCTGTGAAAATGGTAATTATTCAACCAACAGAACGCACTTTTAAAGCAAACGTGTTATTTTTATCTTGTTGATTTAAGCTCACTTAAACCGAGCTGCTCTAATGACGCATCAGAAATTGAGAGTCCAAGCTGTTGTTGTTTTTTTTTTTTTTTTGTTGTTTTGTTTTTAATTTGATATCGCCGACACATTCTCATGGGAAATTGCTGTTTAAAATAACTCTGGAGAGAGAAGAACTGGTCGTTCTGTAAGAGCAGCTTGCCTGGTTTTTATTCTTTAAAATGAAATCTTTTTAATTGTTTTTTTTTTTTTTGTTTGTTTTTTTTTACTACTATTTTTAATAAGTTCTAAATTTCTGTGCAGCACCAAAAGCTCGACCAGAAAACCATCATCATCCTAATTCAGCACCATCTTTTAGCTTCTTGCTGGTACCACAGTAGAGCAATTTGCTTTTGGAGCTGCAACGCCGCGGAAAGATTTCACTGTAAGAGTATTTGGTGCATTTAACATCTGGATGGGTGTATCAGTGTCTCCTGTGCAGCACTGCATACCTTGGAACAATATTCAACTTGTGAGAAAAGATTTAATCTCCATCTCCTTAGATTAAAATGCCACCTCCAAAATAATCCGCTATGCTAAAACACAGTCCGGAAAATAATACTACCTGAAAGGAAACTCCAAGATTAGCTTTCACTCTACTACGAAAATGTAATCCTGGCTGTGAAATGAGTTTTTCTTGCTTGTGTTTCATAATGAGTGAATTCTAGCAACTCTCACTATTTTGCCTTGGAGAAAATTTCCGTGTTTAACATTTTGATCAGAGTTTAACTGGAGCTGTCGATTCAGTTAACCATGAAAATCAACCGAAGGGGGAAAAAACTAAAACTGTAATTGGTAAAGACTAAAACAAAACAATATTTGACTAATAAAAATCAGCCAATATACTCCTGAATACTATGTATAACCAACTGAATTAGACAAACAAAAAGTCACAACTATAATTTAAACCCTAAAACTTTTGCAACCCTTGGTGAGAAACATTTGTATGAATTAAACTCTTTTTGTCCTTCAGCTGCTCAGCTTATAAAATCCCTCCTCACATATTGATTAAAACATACTGAAATATAATGTACACAAATAGCTACCCCAGTTCTATTGGCCGAGGATCCCAATTTCTCCTAGCATTGCTTTACACGTCAATCGATAGCATTAGCCTTGGTTATGCCTGCTGTATCGCTCCTGTACATTCACATCATTCATCAGCCTGAACCGCAGAACCCCGGGTTTGTGAGCGTGATGCAGTTGACCGTGCAGAACGCGCGAGGGGCCGCGGCAACCGTCCGATCAATAAAGTATAAATAACTGCACTATATTGTTTAGAGGACATAGGCAGTGGATGTCTCATCGCCGGCTGATGCGCGCACCAGCACAAGGTACACTTAGCCAGATGGAGAGGTGAAGCCTCCCTGTGAGCCGGGCACTCCGGTGCATGACTGATGTGACGCTCATGACGAGCGCTCGCGGTGTGAATGCTGCCAGGTTTATTAATACCGTTGCACAGAGGAGCCACAGTCACGAAGCTGGAGAAGGAGTCGCATAAACCAGATTCCATGGCAGGACTGCAGCTGTCCGCACTGCTGGCCTCTCTCTGTCTCTCTGTCTGTCTCTCTCCGGCCTGCCCTCCCGGTGCCATCCGACTTTTAGCCATCTCCGAGTGAAGAGCAAAACCTCTCATTTAGGTTCATCCGCTGGGCAGCTGCTCAGGTTACCGTGTGTCAGATTCATGAGACGGCCCGATCGAAAGCATGCCCAGCGACAAGATACGTCGCTCTGATCCTGGATGTCTCCCATTCTCAAGGCGAGGACTTGAATATCTAATGCACCCAACCTGCTCCCATTTGCTGCGCTCGCTCTCTCTTGTTGTCATGGCTACAAAACCCCCTTTTGCCAGCTCAGATCTTAATGTGACACATGGACGCTTTCTGTAAAACTTCAACCTTTTCCCCATTTGTTTCTGTTCGTTCATCTACGTCAAGCTAGGCTGCACAAAGACACTTTGTCTGGTGACAAAAGGGCCGGCTCAAATCTTTTTGGGGCCCTCAGCAGATTTTCATTCGGGGTCCCCCATAGCCGAGGCTCCATCGTTCCTGGGCTACTCTATATTGTGTATGTACCAACTATGAAATGAAAACATTTTTTTTCACGTGGAATAGCATTTAATTTGCATTACTCGATGTTATGCGTGTAATATATTTTCAAAATATCAAATTGTGCAATCATATGGTCAACAGAGAGGCAGCCACCATCCATCGAACCTTTCCAACAAGGTTCTGCTGCGGCAACAAGTCATGCCCCACGGTGTCCTCCATTGTTTACCTGCAGCCTCGACATTGCAATCAGGCTGATTACTCAGTGGGATCTGCTACTAATATAAATATTTAATGACCACTCACAGCAGAGAGGAGTGAAAACAATGTTCTTAACTCTTGAGTATCTTTTGATTTTAGTTCTAAAGACAGATCTGAAATAACAACCATCGGCGCCGGCAGATCAAAGCTTCGCAGGAATGGAGATCAGGAGAGACAGCGGGGAAAAGGAGCTCAGACAAAACCAGGAATACTAAAATGTATCGAACTCCGACTAAAAGGGTGATTTAATTTCAGAAGAGGCAAGCGGCCGTCACTGATCTAAATGAAGAGAGCTGGGTTTTTTTTTTTGAAAGAGGAGGAGCAGTGGGGGCCCCGTCTTCACTTGTCATGCAGGCTGGCGACGCTCTCTCCATAAAAACACGCTGAAGGAGGAAAAAAAAAGACAAAATCTGGCGGCGGAAAGAAAAAGGGGAGAGGAAGTAAAAACAGACAGCTATGCTCCTATGTTTTGTAGGCCAAGAGCAATGCAAGAGAGTGGGAGGGGAGTGTACGTTTTTTGGGTGTCTGGAGCGGGCCCCAAGGTCCTCCTCGGCAAGGACGCAACGCAATAAAACACTCAGTCATGATGTGTCTGATAGAGGACGACAAGGAGGAGCGAGGAGGAAGAGAAGGAACTAAAAGAGGCTGCAGTCAGGATGTCGAGATGAAATTTGAAGCAGCAGCCTGACGGGGGTGAAGGAGATGGTGCGGCTGAGGGCAAGAAATTCACGAGCACTATTTTTGGGTGTCGGGTTTGGGCCTGCGTTGGCTCAGAGAGCCAAAACTGGCCGAGTCAAACTGCCTGTGGCTAAATGACAAACACCATCATATATGGATGACTTCGGAGAAGCCAAAGTTCCCCCTTGCTTCAGGCTGAAGGCGATATCTGAAAGGTAGCGCGCCGAAAAGGTAAAACCTCCTGTCGTCCGCAGGAGCTAGGCTAACAGGTGAGGCTACACACAGAAACGTGGCTGCTGCATTGAACAGATTTCTGTGTGCGCCGTGGTGAGGGCTTTGAGATTAAAAGTAAAAAGAAATACTTAATCTTCGATACTGCTAGCCGTGTAACGATAAATCCAGCTGAGCCACAATATGTGGGTTCATCAGAACTAATGGAGACAAGATTTCGTCAATATCTGAGCTGCCCACATTTTGTTTACAGAAATATAATAAAAAGATCATAAATGACAAACTGCGTACCAAAGCACCTGGGACCAAAGATTCAACGCGTCAATCGATTCCTGTATTGATCAACACGGGAATTGATCAGATCCTCGGAAAATGTCAATTGAAAATCAGTTTTCAATTGACATCCAAAAATGAAAAAAAAATGAAAGAGATTTAAAAAAATTGGGTTTAGAAACTCTCAGAAAAAGTTTTATTTTACCCATCAGATTACAAATGTGACTTTATAACATTTACAAAAGTTACATATAGCAGCATGAAGGTCTTAAATATAAGAAGCCATAATATAAAATATATTATATATATATATATATATATATAATATATTGGAAACTCTGAGGTTTTCCAAAAGGACGTACCGTGGCTGACGGAGGCTGTAATCTCGCAAGGATCAAGAAGACCAACTTTTCCATGTCTGCTGAAAGTTTTGCTCTCTCTCGCTCTTTGACAGAAACACTGACACGCCTTGACATGTTCAGCATATCTCTGTGCGTCCTTGCTGATCTTTCGCAGTGGCCAACAGAGTCTTTGCTCTGTAACCACAGTGACCACATCAACTGTTGTTTGGTGGCACTTAAAATCATTCTATTCATCTGAGTGCAGCTAACAAACCGGCAGATGCAAATTTCGCCGCCTGAACGAGCGCTCGCCCTGTTGCATCTTCGCTGCTTTCCAAAGGACGGAGGCCAGGGCGTCTTCCCAAGCCTCGGCACATGTTTCACACATTAGACGCCGCTCCATCTGCTCAGCGCTGCACACTGGTGTTACTACAAAAGGTGCTATTATTTTTGTTTTTGCTGATTCAATGGAGAAATTAAAATGGAGGTGGGGGCAGGGATTCAAACTTTTGTGAATCCTTGTGAACGAGAGAAATTGAGTCGGTGTAAATGCTCCTGAGGTTTTTTTATTTGTTTTTTTGTTTTTTTTTTTCATAATAATTGCAGGCTTATAATTTGAAGTAGTTAAAATGTGTGCGGATGTTTGCTGCAGCGCTGTGTTTGTGCCTTGAGTTTTGTGTCGCACCCCGACAATGAGCAGAGCGCGGGGAACAGACAGGGGCAATTAAATTATTCATAAACAGCCATTAGGACAGAATCCATCCTGTTAGCCGATTGTTAGCCAACACAATGAACCTGATTTGCAAAGCTGTGACCATGCCTCTTTTTACACCATTTTCACGAATGATGTGATGAGGGAGACGCATCTGATTTACACTCAGCTTCATAGTTACCAAAACCCCCCCCCCCAAAAAAAACACAACAACTTTCACATTCTACAAATAAAATTTATACCCTATCAATTGTCTTTTTCCTGCTATACCATTTTGTTGTTGCAGTTGCTAAATTTGAGAGTGTGAATGCAAGTTAAACCTTGTTTTCAAATTAGTGAATGACTCAAAACGCGGATAAAAAAAAAAAAAATCTAAATGACGCAGAGAAAAAGTAAAAAACAAAAATAAATAAGGATATACACAAACCTGCAGGTATTTCGGAAGCTGAAATGCGATATCGGTTGTCCTCTGTTCCTGCGCACTCATTTTAGTGTAGGAGGTGCAATTGGTGTAAAGTCAAGCAGTCGGTATGCATGTAGTCAACCAGAGACGACACACACAGTGAGGGAGAAAACACTGAATGCTGAGTCCATGTGTGGGAAGAGCAAATAACAAACAAACAAGCAAAAAAACCACTAGGAGCCGAGTGAGGAACACATGAAACAACTGGAATAAAACGATATTATACATATTTTTACATAAACTAGTACAAAAAAAAAAAATCACTGAAAGTAAAATGTAGTCAAATAAAACGATGTCTGCTTGTTCGTAGGACAGGTGTGTGTGTATCGGATACACACACACACACACACACACACACACACACACACACACACACACA
>VMRN01000055.1:1943174-1963801 GCA_010277015.1 Poeciliopsis turrubarensis
CACACACACACACACACACACACACACACACACACACACACACACACGCGAGCAGGTAGTGACACAAACGGCTGGAAAACCACCATGAAATTCTGATCACTGTGTGCAGCCTGCGGTTCTGGACATACGATGTTTCTGTACACACTCCACAGAGCACATTCACAGCTCCGCCTGTAGCTACGATTTGTGCTTCAGTTCTCTGAAGTACGCACACAATTTCTCAACCTCAGGCTTCGATCCAATGTAATAACTTGTGATGTTAAAACGAGTCCCTTGATAAATTCCTAATTATATGGAAATGACCGCGTTCTGTCGTCCATCGGCCTTTGGGGACCGGAGGGCCAATTTAAAATGCAGAATAGCTTGCCAACAAACGTCCATTGAAAAGCTCGTTATAGAGCTAAAGAACCTGAATTTCTGCGCTCGACAAATTAAAACATGTGCATACAGTACAGCCTCAGTCGAACAGCTACTGTCTGAGAATTAAACAAGTTGGAACAAATGAATCTGGCTCCTTCAAACATCTGGAAAGTATTCGAAAGGATGAACCGGAGCTGTGGGCCTCCACCGTGCTCCTGGTGATGTCCGGGTTGACTTTACCATCACATGCAACAAGAAAGCAGCGTGTTGGAGGTTTTACTGTGTCGGATCGGTCTCGGAAGTGAAACAGTGCATCGGTGTATCCCTAATCTAAAGTTACTTTGTCACGACTAAAACGTGTTAAGCTATTTCAGTCAATGCACCCTCATATAAAGTGTCAAAGTGAGGACGGATGGACATAGAAAGCAGCTACGGGATTTTATAGTACATGGTGCCAAGATATGGCGTCAAAGTCAGACTAAACATTGTAAGAGAAGGAAAAAAGCAAGATTATCTGTTTGACCAAAGTCACGACTATCTTTTGAAACATCCATGAGGACAAAGAAACATGTAGAAACCAAAAGCTCGGCCTGTTTGATTCATTCTGCTGGACAAGCTACTTTAGCACAAATGGCTGTGCATCATATTGAATGCAGTAATAGAGCTGCATGGCCACAGACTGATCAGAGTGCCCCGTCCGCTTATTGAATTGTCTTCAATTGCTCGTCACTGTCGCTGCCAGAGCATGTAGCGGTGAAGGAAGGTGACCTGGTCTGAAAACGGAAAGGCGCGTCACAGTGGAGGCTCAGCTTATTCTGCGACACAGGATGTGAGCTGTGAGAGCAGCTTCACAAGGACGTTTTTATTTATTTATTCTGTAGAGCTCTGGCGTGACAGTGGCGGTCAGAGGGCTCGTATAGACGATGTGGCGGAAGCATGTTGGCCTCGCAGGCAAAACGAAGCAGCTAAAGGACCAAGAAGTCTCTTTTCAGAAAAAGAAAAAAAAGCTGAGGTCAAACCTGATGAGTCTTCTTCCCGTCTAGGTGTGATTTGTGCAAAGATGAAGTCACAATGAAAGGTCGAGGTCAGGCCACCGCTGTTTCGATCTGAGCTGCCAAGCAATCCTTTGTCAGAGCTGTCGCAGTTGACTTGTGAAAGGGTAAGCCTACTTTGTCGCAGCGATGATAGTCCCCGTCATGTGGTGCCCTTTACAATTTCATTCGCATTCCCAATTCTAGAAATTAGTCGCTATGTCCTCCAGCAACCTCTAGCGACTTGCAGGACAGCCAATGGCTACGTTCCTCACTGAGCAGTCAGCTCATAAAGACGCCTCGTCAATCTGATTGGTAGCGCTCACAAAAAACGCTTTGAACACTGGATTAGTAAAACACAGACAGCATGAAAGATGACTTACAAACCCGTGTTGAAGGTGCTGTATTGTGTTTTCCAGCCACATAGAATCATTTTATAGCACTGTCAAGTCCCTTAAAAAATAAAAATGCTGCATACAGTGGACTTACAGTGTAATTTAATGCCTTGAAATTGGGCTTCTGTCTCTTTTAGAAAACCTTTCTCTTTCTGAAACTCTGCCTTCAGGAAGTCATCGCAACGAAGCAGCTAAAGGCTCTTATTAACCAGCTAGCAATGAGAAGTAGCTCGTATAACAAGCTCAGCAGAATCTCCACCAGGTATTTAATTGCTGCTGCTAGTCTGAAGGAACTGAGTTGTGTGGGAGAGATGCTCCATCATGCGCAGGCCTGGAAGCTGCATCTCCAAATAGGCGCTGTGCTCATTCGTGTGTGTGTGTGCTCATGAAGCTTCCTCGTAGGTCTCTGGCACAACTGTTTCTTTTGCAGCTTTTATAACAGCTCTCCTTTAAAATAGCATCAGGCGGTCGCTAACGAACGCGTCTTGTTTTTTTCCCCCCCCCCGTTCTCATCTCCACCTTAGACGTTCGGTGTACGTCTGACAGCTTCTTTGACGTGGTGAAGCTGTCTGTAATGCCCTTAATGGCGTTTGCTCACTTACACACTCCGACACATAGAAGAGAGACACATGGTCGTATGGTGTTGTTTGCACACACGCATGCAGGCAGAGGGTCGTGGCGGTGGAGGGAAGCTCTGCGATGTGCCAGGAGAGGAGGATGATTCAACATGTGCGAGAGAAAGTCTCCTCCATCACGGCGGATGTCCTCTGGTCTCTGATGAGATTATTGGACAGCTCCTCCCTCCCTCCTGGCCCTCGACTGTGTTGTCTTAAAAAGATTAACCACACCATTGTCTCTGCCAATAATGACGGAATAAAAGGGCCGCCGCCTTCCAGGGAAAAGAGCTAATTCCATCCTGTGGAGCGCGTTGCCATCATCCGTCCTTCCGGATACTCATTACCGTAAGCTAACAGCGAAGGAGATCGGATTGGAGGCCGGAGCCGTCCAATCCGTCCAGGAGGCACGGATGGTGGAGTGAGAAGAAGCGTGCGGCGTCTCACCTGTTCCGAGGATTAGCGCTCCCACCACAACCAGAAAGCTGAAGCTGGGTCGATCACAGAGGAGCAGTGGTGTGGACTGATGAGCTACTGATTTCATGCAACTTTCTCCCGTCTCATAAAGCCACGTCCGTGTCATCTGAGTGAAATCCAGCGACCACCGGACGAAAGACATAACATTTTCCAAATGCGAAAATGCAACAAATTTTCAGCAGTCACTTTAGGAGGTGGACCTGTGAAATTACTTAACACATTAAAAACTCTTTAAAACACATTAATGCATCCAGTGGTCCATAATTCAGTTAAAATGTAACTTTTCATAAAATTTGTTTGACCCAACAACAAATTTCATGTAGCTGGAATTTACCTAAGATTTCCATCTTCTGACCTCAGCCTGAAAGCTTGTTGCTCTAATCCAGCAAACTTCAAAATACGCAAATTTCTCAACCAAAAAAAAAAAGAAAAGCTAATTCGACTAATATCGTGTTACAGACTTTACTGTCCTAAGGGTCGTGTAGAAATAAAAGCATATCAGAGGAACGGAGAACTTGGCAATCTGAATATGTGTCCAGAAAGAAGTCATTCGCAAACGCTTGTTTCCTTTTCACAGTGAGTCTCTTTATGACTGGAATGTGTCATGAGAACAGCTAGTGTGCACCGGGATGTCCACAAAAAAAAATAAATAAAAAATAAAAAAATAAATAAAAAAAGACAGCCAAATCGAAGCAGCAGAGGGCAGGGGCTTATAATGAATAACCCAGGGTTGGTGAAGTGATGTTGATGATTAGTATGACCTCCAGGAAGAGGGGAGACAAAAACCAGTCAGTCACTCACTCAGGCAGACAGTTAAGAGTCGGGCTCTTGCTGGAAAGAGTTCAGGCCCTCCAGGGCGGTGAAGGGAAAGCACATACGGTGAAAGGCGAGAAAGAAGTGGGGGGGGAAGGGGAGGAATCGTTGGAAACCAAACCGATCAATCCTGTCTTGTGTCACTTTCCTTATTCGCTGTGACATTCACTGAAAAGCTCTTGGGGACAGGCTGTAGAAAAGAATGCGTCTGCAAATGCTTTGCTTTCATTTACCTCGGATTATGTTATCAACATATTCTTCCTTTTATGTGTCTTACAGAAGTTGTTTGTTAGCTACTGAATCCAGATTTTTCAGTTGTTAGCCCGTTTTAGCATGTTATCCAACCATAATTTGTGAAATTAACTTCTGAAATAAAATACTTAGGTTTTGCATTCGGTAAGTTGATCAAATATGTGCCTCATGCAACGAGAGCAAAGTTAAAAGCTGCACACAATTTACTGTCGGGTGCGTGACCGTTTTCACAGAATACAACTCGGTGGGACTTTGTAAACAGTGAAGAGGTCGCAAAGAACTATTTTTTTGGTATTGCTAAAAAAATGTAATCACATGAAGTACGGGTGTGTACGAATTTTATTTTTTTCCTCATAAGAAAACGATATTTTCTACACACTTAGAAATGTTGGTGGTTCATAAGAATGAGAGAGAACAAGACATTCAACAGATAACAGGAAGTCTGAAGTGTTTGAAAGTTGGTCTGTTTTATTCCCTTTGAGTTTCCGTCTTTTCTGGAGCATCTTGGCTCTAACGTTGATATCCCTTAGAAAGAAACCACACTGATCACCAATCGTTTATGTTGTCAGTCACAACTAAATGACTGATAACAAAAGGAAGGCTGGGAAAAAAAAATCCTTTTGTTTTGTTTGTATATCTGCTTGTAGTTCTGAGAGTAACATCTGAATAAGCTGAATTAGCATGGACAGGTTCTCGCTATTTTTTCCCCCATAGCTGCTCTTTCTCAGCTCTCCGACTTTTTCCTCATTTCCTCCCTGCTGCGTTTGTCAGGAACGCTGAGTGTCAGCACCTGGTGAGAGAGAGGAAAGGTTCAGGAGGGAGCAACTCACCATGGGGTTTTAATAAAGGAAGGCAGGGAGCTATTACTGTGAATGTGGCTTGTCCTGTTCAGGCAATTTACCTTATTCTGTCCTCATGTACGTTCTTCTTTTCCCCTTCCGCCATCTTCTTCTCTGCAGTTTAATGTAAATGACCCACCGTCCTTTGTCTATTTTCTCCGTGTTCTTACATCGACTTCTGCAGATGCTTTGGTTATTTTATTTCCCCTCCCACCCCCTTCGGTGAAGTCCTTATTTTTAGACCCTCTTGATGGCGTGTAGCTAAGTTTGCATCTGCAGGTTCAGGAAGCTGACCTGATTTCCCAGTAATTCTCCGCGACAACTCCATTCCTCATGTCTCCTTCGTTGCGGGGATCCCTGACAGGGAAACGGCACCTGTTCACAGCACCTCGGGTGTACCGTCTCTGTCAAACACGGCAGTGAAGGGGGCCGAACAGTGAGGATAGAAGGAAGGGAGGGTGTGGAGGATACGGGGGCCGGGGCAGAGAAAAAGGAAACGTCGGCAGCCTCCGCTTGTCAAAGTGAAAACCTGTCACTCAGCTGGAGACGTCTCATTCTGTGTGCATGCTTCAGGGATTAACCTCCATCAGAACGAGGTCGGTGCCGGAACCGGTGGAACAGTGACAAAAGTTACGTCGAGACATTGAACTTAAAAGACACATTTTTAGAATATTTCACTCAACTGAATGGATAAAACGTACATTTTCCCAAACCGAGACCTATACCTCTGATCCATTGATGCCACTGGTTCTAAGAAGGCTCTGAATTTTTGTGTCTCTCTTCAACTTCCTTCAACACGCAGGTGTAAAACTTCTGGCAGTCTCCTAATGCCAGATATTTCTGGCATTAGGAGAAATATCTACTGAGATAGAAGCCATGAATAGGTAAAGTTGGGAGTGCTTGAGGTCAACCGCGATTAAACGTATTGAGCTTAAAGGTTGAAATCCTTTTCCTGATATTGTCACACACTGATGTGCCCCTGGACAAAGCACTTAACCCCAAGTTGGCGAGCGATCTGTGTGTCTATGTCCAAACGTGGCTCTAGTGTAAAAGCGCTTTGAGCCGTCAGTGTGACTGGAAAAGCACAACACGAGTTCAGCCCATTTCCCAGTTATCTTGTCAGATATGTAGACGGTAGAAACAGGCCGTTTCAAGAGGGAAGTAGACATCATAATAGACATCATGCTTCCTTTAAACGTAGTGGAAAGAAGTCGTACTGTATGTGTCAGTTCAAATAAAACTAAAAGTGACCACCGTGTCCACTATTACCGTGAAGAACTGGTAGAGCAAACCCATCACCAGTCTTCACTACGCAAACGGCTTCAAATGTGACATATGGGTAGAAAAATAAAATATAGTGAAAAATATATGTATTTAAGTCAAAACAAATACAAACATTTTACATGTAGAAAATGGCAAAAGATATTTTTCACACTGCAACACAATAAAAATGGAAAAAATAGCATTTTTCAGCTTCTTTTTACGTAGCATTGTTTATACAAAACAATTAACTCTTGACTGAACATGTTGTTCATTTAGCGATGCATGGCCTCATTTTCCATGGAAATAATAATCAGCTTTTCTGTAAAATTACCATCCAGTTTAAATGTTACAACAGTGTGGAGGCCATAAAATAGTGTTTGCCTAACTTAATTTGCATAACTTCTTTTTTTATATAATCTAAAATGTAATGGAGCTGCAGCAACCAGATAACGTAATCAGTGTAAAATGGTGATAAAATCAGTAAAATTTGAATCAAATCATAGTAAAATCATAAAGTTTATGGTAACCCTGTATATTTAATGTAATTTACTGTAAATTCTACAGAGGGCTGTGACGTTTTAAGAGAACGGCGTTGTTTTGTTGATAGTGAAAGACGAGACTAGCTGTCAGTTTTACCTCCCAAGGCTGAATTACTGGGGTTTATGCAAAATTAAGAGTTTTCAATACATTAACTGAGTCTTACTTTGAAATTTCTGAACTGTCCTTTTAAATCGGATCCAGGTAGTAGAAAGAGTGCACTAATCATGAGTTCGTACCATTAAAATAAGAATTACTTTGGTTTCTGGATTAAACAAAACTGCTGGCCACGACATGATTTACCTAAAGTACCGAGATGCCGATTATGAAACTTGCTTGTTACTGAGTTAAACCAAGGGAACGTGGTGTACTTGATGCATTTCTGCATGGTAGCATAATTACTGAGCGCACATATGCATCCTTGCTGACGGTAATATGTAGGCCAGATCACAGTACCGCTGAGCGGTCTTGTTAAAGTCCTTGTCCTTTACCCTTCTCAGAGATTACTGCACGCTGAACCGCTTCGCATTGTTACGAGAGAGAGAGAGAACGAATGAGAGTTTAGGAGTGTGCACAAAATGGAAGTTTTAATTTTGAGCAGAACAATGAAGCTGTGAAGTTACATCATCGGGTCACGTTCAACCGAAGTACAAAAAGACGAAGGACAAGAGGAAGCTCTTCTTCGTAGTTTCCACATGCGAAGGTGAAAATATAAGAAGGAATATTTTAAACTAGGAATCTGAAACTGTGTTTTATAAAGAAAAACTGATGCACTCCCAACAATAAAAGGAGGGCGAAGAAAAGAAAGAACCCCCCCCATAAAATCTGCATCAAATTCTACAGCTCATGATTTACTGACTTATTTAGTCATAGATGACTGAGTCACCAGATGCTGCAAGGCCTTGGAGCTGAAGTAGTAACTCCCATCAGACACTTCATGTTGTACTGGATACCTCTAATAAATACACAAGAAGAAGGCTTATTTTAAAAAAATAATAATAATAAATTATATATATATATATATATATATATATATATATATATATATATATAAAGAAACTATATAAAATAAATCCAACAAAGTGGCTTAGTTATGGACCACCAATCTGCTGTCTATTGTTTCTGATTTCTTATCCATGTATCGCCGCATGTTTTCCATCCTATTAAGGCAAATCCTTCTTTATTTTTGTCACCAGCTGCTCGCACATCCAAACCTCTGGCTCCCTCCTTATCAAACCTTCTGGGGGAGGCGCTCAGAGCGCTGGCCTGCTGTATCCGTCTGCCGTGCAACAATCAATTATCTATATTCCCTGCGTCGTGTTTGCACACGCGGCACCCTGTTCGTTCAGTTTCATCGTTCAGTCAGAGAACCAGACATCACACCCTAATATAAATCTGAGCAAACAAAGATGACAGGATGGGACAGAAGTAACAAAGGACCCCAGCAGATAAAACAGAGGCCATTGGGAATATCCGGATGACATGTTTTAAAAGAGAGACGCCTTATCGGGACAAAGACTTTGTCCTTCAACGTGGTTCAGCCCCTGGGCATTTCGGCTCTCAGGTTTAAATTTATCGCAAAATCTTCCTAAAATTCATAAGCAGGAGGATGATGGCAGCGTGAAACCCGTGGCAAGGATTCTGGTGTGCAGACGTCTTTCCGCTGCCTTTGGACTGCAAAGCTCAACTTGGTTTGGTGACTGCAGAGTATTTCCGTCACCCAAACTCTCCCAACAACCGAAGACACGTGTCAAATTCAAGGAAGGCCGTTTTATGAACCCTCCCGATTCCAAACACCAAATTACATCTTTCCATCCTTCTGTTTTTTTGCAATTCCACAATCGCGGAAATTCACTCATTTGGAAATTCACGCTAATGTGTAGCTGAGTTTATGGAAATGTTTCTGCGAAATGTTGGGTTTAAGTGATGCTGACAACTGCAGGTGGAAGTATTTACTTTTACGACACTGTTGCGTCAGCCTTACTTGATGTCAGGTTATAGTCCGTGATCGATACAGCGAGTAACAAAATCACATTCACAGTCGTAGATAAGTGCAACTATTCCAAAGTTTCAATTTCAAATTCCGTAAAAGGCCCCCGGGCCACACTCTGGACACCGTTGAGGAAGCGGCCGCATGGTTGCACAAAACCTTAACAGAAAACATGGAACGAGCGTCACACACACGACACTGCGGCAAAACGTTTTTGCGAGTTTCAGAAAGCTGGAAATGTTTCAGGTCAATCACAAAGTGGTCCAAGACGTGCAACGATATAAAAACACATTTATTTTTTCTAGGTACGGACACGTGTGACCCACCATGTAGATTTTAATTGAGGTTGGGTCTAACATTAACCATTTTTTTTCTAGTTTGTGTATTTAGAGAAACGAGTGGAAAATAAATAAAAATAAAAATACTGGCATGAAGTGTTCAGTTGACCAGTGAGTTATGAACGACCATCGTCAGGAAGGCTGTTTCTCACAGCTGAACAAACACCGTTACCCACATGAGCAGGATCAGAGCAGAGCACTGGAACCACATGGACCCCCGCCCTCTTATCTCAACCCTCAAGGTCTAGAATTAGGAAACATCACCAAAACTAAAATTAATTCATGAAACACATGTCAAAGTAAAAGTGAAAGAAAATTCAAAACAAATCAACGAGTGGAAAAGAAATATCAAAAGGGCCAATGTTGGTTATTTTCAGTGTCAATAAGGTGTTTAAAATAAAGTCAGGAGAACTTAAAGCACCGAGCCACTTTTTTCACTTCCAATACGATACAGTTATCTGAGGCATAGTATCGGCCGATACTGATTTGATACAGAAGAACATCGCTGAGTTGACTTAAAACGGTTCTTTTTACAAACACAGACATAAATGTGCTGGATTACAAATTTATTTCACAACTCTGCACCAGCACAACCAGTGCAACTAGGATCATATCAGCCAATGAGAAAGACGTAATAAGCTGACAAAAATAACAAGTTGTAAAAATAAAACTGCAGCGAACCTTCTTTCAAATGATGTAAATGTAAAAGCGTGGCGTCGTTCAGAGCTCCTAGCATAGACTTAGACTGAATAGATCTGCCCTTATGGATCAGGGATATTGTCACCGATACCCCATCTAGAGTTGTTCTCAATATCAAGAACGATACATTGACACCAGAGTGTAAGCACGTTTATTTGCCTTCCATTTTAATTATTCTGCTTTAAAATAAGCTTCAAAACCAAATCACAAAATACCTTCTTTACGCATTAACCCCCCGGCGGCATTTGCTCTCGTGTAACTCCAGATAAAAAGGTGCCACTAGACAAATGGGTCCTTCAACATGTAAGAGCTCCGTAATAAACGGCGTGTGAACAACAACAGCGTCTGAATCTGGGTGGAAAAAAGAGAAACAAAAACATGACGATTTTCTGGCTTTCGCTGTGCGTTGAAAGCTCCGCCTTGGTTTAGAATATGAATTATCCACAAACATTTTATCTTTTAATGCTCCCTGCTTATCATTACTTGACTCTTGCTCGAGGCAGATTTCTTTTTTTCTCTTTCTTCTTCTTCTCCTTTTCGGAGAGCAAGGATTTTTAGGGCTTCAGAGGAGCCTGGTTTGATTTACTTCTGTGGATGAAAAGATAGGATGTCGAGGACAGACGTATCCATCAGTTGTGCAACTCTGATTGTTCTTACACCAACAGTGCACTGCCTTTCCTAGAGGCATGCAAAGTGGTGCACACACAGAGTCATGCCATCTGATTATCCTCACTGAGCAGGAGTGAGTGAGTGAGTGACTGAGTGGTGCAGCAGCGACGCTGTGATCCCTCAAGTTTCCCATCATCTTCTACTTCAGCAGACATGGTGCAACTGGGGCATAAACATATTTAGATAATTCACTCTGAAACTCTTAACCCAATTTGCCGTCTTGTTTTTCCTTCAAGTGAATCAGTGGACAAGCTACTGCCGCAACAGAGCTGGAGAAGCCGACGCGCTCGAAATGCCAAAAGTAGGCTGGAAATCCAACAGAGGATTGGAACGAAGGTGTGAGTTCGAGCTTCACAAAATCGTCTTCGGAGACCTAAAACTTTTTTCACGTTGTGTCATGCGACGACCTCAAATGTGCTTTACTGGAGTTTTAGAACGCAGCGACACAAAGTAGTGCGTAAATGTGACGTGAAAGGGGAAAAAAGCATGAATGTCAACATTTAACGGCTTTCAAAAACTCTGAAAGGTGCGGCGTGTGCTGGAATTCAGCAGTCCCTAGTCGACGTTTTGTGAAAACACGTTTTGCTGCAATTAAGGCTGCAAGTTGTTGGGCTCAGTTTGATTGGGTTGGGAGCATCCTGAAACAGTAATCTGCAAATCTTGCTCAAAATGTTCATGTTGATTTAGGTGCGGCCTTTGACTAGGCCTTTCTAAAACATGAATGTGCTTTTTTTTGGATTTGTATTGCTGGACGGTGAACCTTCGACAAAGTCTTTTGAAGAAACATCTTCCTGAGATCATGGTGACAGTAAACCTGCCTGTTCCTTGGTTTTTATGGTGCAGCTTGATGACCATTTTCTGAGGCCTTGGGAAAATGATTGTGTACTGAAATGAATTTACTCACTGGTCGGGTCACCAATTTAAAAATTTGATGATTAGTAAAAGTATTTGGTTGCCTTTGATTTTATTCAGTGGCATCAGTGTCACAAAACTGAAAAGTTCCAGCTGTACGGATACTTTTTGCAATTCTGCAATGCATTAACTCTCTTCAGGGGACCACAAATTACTCTTTACTCTGTCAAATAATCCCTCTTTTGACTTAATTACTGATGGATGTCCGGTTAAACGTGTAATTCAAGGTTTCTGCTCTGCTTTTTGTGGACCGTTGCACCAGAATAAACCTCGTTATCAAGCCAAAACGATTCGCTCCTGCTTCTGCCTGGCAGGAACTTTGGCTCGGGACAGCGCATCCTGACTCACGAGACCAGCAGAAAAAAAAAAAAGAGGAGAAGGAGCACAGCTGTAAGGAGAAGGCGGATGATGCCACCGTCTGTGACTTTTTGATTAGGAAAAATGAGAAAACAGGATATATCTGATAAGTAGTGTTTAGAGAAAACCCCTTTAAATGTCTATTTTTATCCACCCGCTTTTCCTAAAGTGTGTTTTTAGGCAGAAATTATTTCCTCACTGTTCCTTTAATTTACAACAAAATAAAAAAAATAAAAAAACTTAACAATGAAATGCATCAGTGAAATTAGTGATCATTAAGCTGAATTACAGTTTTTACAAATGCTTTGTAACAAAACAAGTCTCTGTTTTTCACACATGGCAGCCTGAACGTTGTTCTAGAAAAAACATTCCCTCATAAGTTAACGCAATAAAAATGGTGCTTGGTTTAAAGTTAATAAAAGGATTGTTGATGTAAAGCCAGAGGAAATCAGTCAACTAAAAAGCAGACGGCTCATAAATGTCTTATATAAGCCTGGTGCAACGTGCTTTGTCACAGATATTAACGGACGAAGAGGAAGAAAAGGGAAGAGAGGAGAAAAAAAAAAAAAAAAGCTCTACTTTTCCTTTCCTGCTCGTTCCTCCGCCGCCTGTCAGGACGCATCACCGCCGTTAAAAAATTAAAACGTTGTCTGCCTATTTGCTCTCATTATGCATGTACGCAGTGGGGGAATGACAAGAGCAATGGGAGGGGACACAAGATTTAAAAACAAGCACAAAAAAAAAAAAAAAAAGAAAAGGAAAAACACACACAGACACAGGATGAACCTAAGTTAAACCTGCACCACTTCAGATTCAACATGCACACGCCTCAGTCAGGTGAACTGCGAAGGCGCCGAATCTATTTTCCACCTCTTCCTCGGTCGCCTCTCGGGGCCCTTTTTCGTCATTAATCTGACAGCTTCCTTCCCCCCTGAGTCAACAGTTTTGCCTCTCAATATTGCCTCACGTAGCAGCCAGACGAGCGAAGGTAGAAACAATCCACATATGCATTTTTAAATTTTTGACAGAGGATGCTGGCTGAGGCTGGTTATTTGTCATGTCTTGGACCTGCCTGGGTGAGGGGGCGCAAATTAAAAACATCTCCTCAGTCGTCACGTGGCAGACGTGCCTTTTAAGCGCTGATCGGTCCACGGCCGCCCTTCATAGATGGCTGATATTAAAATCCATTAAAAATGCGTCGCAGAGGACTCGTGCAAATACTCTTCTGCTGCAACCAGAAGCCACATTGCGTCTGTGATTCGGTTTCCATAAAAAAATAGTCAGCAAATCAAATCCCCTGTACCTGTATGGCCTGTTCACGCATTTCAGAAGAAGTGGAATTTAAAAATATTTATAAATGGGGATAGGATTCTTTTACTATTGCTATTTTCTGTTCTGTTTTCCTCATTTGATCTGAGAGTATCTGTGTCTGGAGTAACGAAGCTTTCCAAATTTTTCACGCAGTGAAGAGCCACGACTTACCCTCATAGGTGAGGACCAGGTGACTGCTGTGTAAACATGCATCCATGCAGTTCAGGCTGCTATGCACACAGAAATATCGATGGGGATTGCTCATTACTAATAAATACCTCATTCCTCTCTTCATGCCCAGTATAACCTGAAAGTCCATGCCAGTTCTAACACCAGAGATCGTGCAGACATGTTTGTTTGTACTTAGCGTGCCACTTTTTGTTTTCTTTTTTTTTTTTTTTTGTTGACCACTCTACCACCTACTGCAGCCAAAATAACACGAAAGGTGTTGATTTTCGTTTTCATACATGAAGATTTTGTCAGCAGATTTGCTTAAAGTGAATAAAAGGAACACCAACGTTTGGATCAAAAACATATCCTGCACGGGCTGCTCTTCAGTCAAAAGAAAGAAAACAGGACAATATGTGCGGCTTTGGCGATAATTTTGCTAATAAAATGCAATATATACGTGCAGGAAGAGAACTTCCTGCGTAATTAAATGGAAACATAAACTGGAAAAGAGATCGACTAATTGACTGAAATTGAATAGATTTTCATTTGAAAAAAACTGTTGAGTTTTTGTGCCATTATATGCTGGTGCTGTGAATGAAGAGCACATTCTTTGGGTGGTGAACTACAAACTTTAAACCTTTCAGTTTCAAACTGCGAATTATTGAATGCACATTTTTGCACAATCGTCAAAGCGAAACAAATGACAGAATTGGAAAAACAGACAAAACCGCCCATCGTAATCATATCAACTCGTACATACGTCCATAGAGCAACGGCGCCGATTGATATTTGCGGATTAGTCAGGCTGCCTGCTCAGGTAGCTTTTCCCCTTTGCTTCACCAATCGGTCCCTTGCCAGCTGTCGCCTTATCACTTAACTTATGTTAACTGTTATGGGTTGAGTTCCTTTATTTTCCACTTAAATACTTCAAGACAATCAATTTTGTATTTGTTTTAAATAAGCAGAGTAGAGAACTTCACTTTTTTTTTTTTTTTAGCAGGCCAGGACTGCTTTGTGTCATTCGGTAATTGGAAAATTGTGCAAATAAAGATTCCGTGTGATATTCCCCAGGGCTCTATCCTCGGATGCCTTTAATTTAATATCTTTCTGATCTAGAGTATTGCAGCAATCTATACTGATGGCATAAAACTTTTAAATTATTGTCACCCACTGATCGTACTCCACTGAATCAGAGTGTCCAAAATATTCTGCATCAGCACCAAAGCTCAGATCGCACAGCACTGGCTCCCTGTTTGTGAAAGGATACGATTTTAACTCCTGATGGTCTATAAGGCGCTGAATAGTCCTGGACCTCCAGACATTTCAGAGATGCTGGTCAGCTATCAACCATGTAAGCCCCTCAGGTCATCTGAGAGCTGCTCATTTAGTGTTCTCAGGGGATAAGCAAGGGGAGGCAGGATTCATCGCTTCTGTGCTCTGCAGCTCTGAAACCAGCTATCTGTAAACCTGAGATGTGCAGAAAATGTTGGCTGCTTTAAATCAACACTGAACACATCACTGTTTGGTCCAGCTTCACTCATAAAGCTTTATCGGTTCCTTTACTTTTTATTTCTTTGTAATTGCATTTCAACATTTTCTTCTTTTTTTTTTTTTTTTTTTATGTGAAGCTTCAATTGTCACCAAGAGGTATTTTGAGTTTTTAAGTGATTCCAATATACTTGTTGCTTTATTTGAGCGGCGGTAAGCAAATGGACAAGCTCGCTTTACGTATTTCAGTCAATTGACATGCAGTGTCCAACGTGGGAATCAGGCAGTGGTTCATCGCTTCAGGATGTTTTCACACCTGATGGGACGGCAGACTCAGCTCGATTGGGTTCCAAAACTGCAGCATTTGTTACGTTTTCAGGTGGTGTGGTTAGTTTTCACACCGCACTGTGTCAACCGAACCAAACCCCGAGAAACCTGCTCTCCCCTCCACCTGCGGTGATGCTGCATCAAGGACCGGAAACGACACAAAAATCCCTGAGCACAACTTCCTCTTTCGAAAAAATGACAACAAAAATGGAGCGGTGTCAGATTTTATCGACTGCAGGATTTTGCTTTTGTCGTTGGTGAAAGACAACAAGCTATTTCTCCCGGTAGCGCGAGACACACAGGTTTATTTTGGTTGTGCTTACCCAGAATGCCCAGTCTACTTTTGGAGTGGCCTCCGTTCTTCTTGGCATTCACATATGCATTCAAACCACTCCGGACTCCGCTTCAAGGGACCAGAGTTTGCTTTGTTGGTTCATCACAATTCAATTACGACCCGGACTTTCCAAGAAGTGAACCAGAGTTCAACGAAAGCAGACTAAACAGGGCTGGTGTGAATGCACCTTATGTCGTCTCACAAAGAGAAACCTCACTGACATCAAGTTGCAGTTCACTCATTTCTTTCCACAACACAAAAGTGGTACAGTCATTAGTAATGTGTGGACGTTAAATCCGTCTGTACAGAAAGACCCCTCTGCATCCGGCAGTGACGTGCGGCAAGCGCCTCGCAAACATCGAACCTCATTTTACGCCGTGACAGAAAGCTGGGGAAATGTCACCGCAACAAAGTCTCCATCCGGGCTGTTATTACCAAAAAGCTGTTCCAACAACAGTCATCTCTCCGCCGCCTCCATCTGTATTACAAGCTCCACCGTGATTCCACGGCGATTTGTTCATGCCTGCCTCAGAGCTGCCACAGGAAGTCCTGTCTGCAGTTTGAAACATGACATCCAGAGTACGCAGGGAAGATATGGGAGAAGGTGACACCAAACGTTTACCTTCATATTGGCCTAAATATTGTGGAAAACTAACGTCTAATCACAGGGTGTCCACAAAAGTTTTAAATTCATGCATGTAGATTAAACCAAATTGTAATTTGGCTTTAAATAGTTGGATTTTGGTCATGGCAGGGCTTAATGTGTGGTTTTGTTTTGTTTCCTCTTGGTACTGTTTGAAACAAAAACCCCTCTTCATTGTGTTTTAACTAACTAGCTGCTAATACACCCTTGCTAACTTGCTAGCTAGCTTTTCCGCTTCCGTTTGGGTAAGCGTCAATGTATCGCCAGACAACATTTGCTTTTGCCACTGGCTCACTTCTGTTGCCAACTCGTACGACGCTCCCTGCTTTCTGTGCAAAACCGGAAAACGTTTTAAGCTTGGGAGGTTTTGTTTTTTTTTGCGATAAATAGTCCCCCATATAAATAGCCTTTCATGTTTTGGATTTTATTCAAGGTGGCATTAAAAAGGATCCCAAAAAGTTTTAAATTGGAGTCGCTCAAACCCGTAGATACCCTGAGCAAACACCCATCATGCTCTGCGCGGGAACAGGCACCCTAATCATAGTTGACTAAATTCACGGTCGACGTTATAATTTCCGACTTCCATCATGCTGGACCCACAGCCGCGTGCCGAGTGAAAGCGGCTGTCGATCACAGCATTAGCAGTTTTCCCCTCGGAGACGAACTACGCTGCAGGACGCAAGGCTGAGCAGATACCTCCACTCTTCCGGCGACTCCTCCGACATGCCGTTCAGCTCGGCAGCACTTGATCACATCAAACACGCCGCCGCGGCTCTGCAGCAAATGTCAGCCACTTCCAGAGTGAACCGTGACGTCAGCCCGCCGAGAGCCACTTTATGAGCAGAGCTGGGATCAGTTCAAAGTAACGCGAGACGGGCTGAGAGCGGGCTATTCCCATCGCCATGGCGAGGGCTGTGCGCGCGAGCCCCTTCTGCACTACACCCCCCAATGAATCCTGAAATGTCATCTATTTTCAAATTACCTCAAGGAACATGGACGCCGACGAGAAAGGCAAAGGGCCGCAGACAAGAGGGTGTAGGAACGAAGCCGCCTGCTTCCTCCTCCAGTGTCTGCTGTTGTATTTATAACTAGATTCATCTCGGCGTTGTCTTTAGTCCCACCAGCTTCCTCCTCATCCCCCCCCCCCCGACTAAAAATTTCTCCCTCCTTCACGTCAACATTTTATTTATTTATTTCCTTTACTCTGTGCCTTTTCGTCTCCTTGCGATTCTTTTATCTGCTGCTGTGGCGAGGCTAGAAGCGAGGGAGACAGATGTGTGTGTGTGTGTGTGTGCGTGTGCATGTGCGTGTGTGTGTATGGGTGTGAGGAGAAACAGGCAGAGGAGCCGAAAAAGAGAGATGAAATGGAGTCAAATGTATAACGAAAGCAAACAGAGGAGAAGCAGATCAAAAATAAAAAAATAAAAAAGGGGGGGAGAGAGAGAGAGATAGAAAAAAAAAAGATGCTGTAGAGAGACAACAAAACGGATCAGGAGGAGATGGGAGGAAAAACAGAGAGTAAAAGTGGCAGACAGAGGCGAAAGAAAATCCTGGCGATGTTTTTCTCCTTCTTTTTTATTTCCCCCCAGTGTCACCCTGATTATATAAGTGCCACGTGCTAAAAATAAAGCCTGCAGTACAAACTGCAAATGCGAGGCTCTGTCTGCGCGCGCGCGTGTGCGTGTGTGTGTGTGTGCTTTCTCCCTCTGCACACGCATGCGCACAGCATTCGATGCTCATAAAACAACACGCACGCACGCTCGCACTCGCGCCAGCGATGGAGGAAGCACCATTGCAGCGGCGATGAGACAATTGCACGAAACACGTCCATGCATGCTCACATGCAGGGGGCCGAGCCGGTGCGACGGGTGCAGATCCCCGGCGCGGTTGCCATGGCGACGCAGCCTCCTCAGAAAGGAGAGGAGAAAAGCGGCATGACTTCCTGGAGGGATGGATCGCAGCCTCTATGCTCCTCTGACTTTTCCGCTTTTTTTTTTTCTTTCTCCTCTCCTTTTTTTTCTTTAAATCCCTCTTTCATTCTGATTCCTCCCCTTAAAGCCTCCACAGAATCGTTCTGTGAAGTTTGTTTGTCCTGCTTATTCATAAATCTGCTCTGCGGGAGAGGCATCTGCAAATTGTGGGGCGCCGGGGGGATGCGGGCGCCAGGTGAAGGGGTTTGATCACCGGCAACATGCCAATCCGTCCAAATGACGTTTGTGACAAAAGACCAGAGACTTAAAATTATCTTCTTGTTTTTTTTAACCTGGAAAAATCATCAACTTACATAAATGCCAACTAATCAGTGAAGAGCGAAAGAAAACCAAAGTAAATTTCCCCAATTACTACTGATAAATGCGCTGCTGGAGTTCTCGCATTCTGTCTTTTGTCTCCCTCACACACACTCTCGCAGAGACTATATTTACACACACATACAAAACACAGATTCCCTAGCAACAACTGCTGAGCTGCTGCCGTCAGGTCCTCCAGAGACCTGACTGTGTGGAAAACAGTCTAAATTTATGGAAGGAAAGAGAAAAGGAAGAGTTTAATAACCGCTTTCAAATGTGCTTTAGGAGATCAGTTGTTGTCTGAAACTGGAAAAAAAAAAAAAAAAAACTTTCACAAACCCAGTGGAAGCATCACACAGATCCACACAATGTAACATATGACTCATGGTTTTCAAAGGTATTGAATGAATTTAGATGTAAATAGTGCGGCATGCTTTTGTGTTCAGCCTTTCTGAATCCATATTTTTGCACAACCATCTTTTTTGTGTGTCTTTCTGTGTGGGTACCAGTCACGCCCATCTAGAAACTCAAACCTCCGCCATTTTTCTTTGCAGAATAGCTGGAAAGTCCACCAGATTTGATGGAAATTCTCAGGTTTTGCCGGTTTTGCCATAACCTACACACCTGGATTCAAAGTGAAACTGAGCATTTCGAAAGCAAAAAATAGCTGAACAGAAAAACAGAATTGAGTTATTTCTCTAATGGGATTCTGGAAAAAAGCATCGCTGATGGTTATCAATGTCTTCAGGAATATATCCCAGCTGCACCAAAGAGCATTATCGGCGATCCTTCCTCCCTCCTGCATTACTGCAGAAAAGAGTTTGTTTGGTATAATTTCCAAGAGTACAGCAGGAGAGTCATAGCATGCAAAATAAAGGAGCATCGCTTACTACTCTTACAACAATGACCACAATTATCAATGAGTCATCTGCAGGCTGCCATCTGAACAGATAGCCTGAGTAGCGGGATAGCTAACGTGCAATAATGAGCATTAGCCAGAGCTAAACTCAGCAGCCATTTGGTGTTATGTTTTGCTTAAGTCAGTGCATTGGATTAGAAATAACAAACAAATGTTCTAGTTATTAATAATGATGTCATCAGTAGGGTAAACCTCGCCAGCACCGGTTTAGGTTCCCTTTAGTCCTCCTGACATCGACACATATCACTTTAACTTTGGAAAAGCTTTAGTTAATATGTTTTCAAAGAATTACATTGATAGAATTAAATATGCAGCAGAGCAGGATGATGATGATGATGATGATGATGATTATGATGATGATGATGATGAAATGAAGAGCCCCTTACTGGCCCATGTCTACGTGTGATCTAACCTCAGCAACAACGTATCGAGGTTCTCGCTCACTGATTCCTATTAGCGTACTATGTGATGAATAATGCATCCTTGGGTGATATGATTAAGTGCAGGCATTAATGCAGACGAGAGTTTGAAGAAATGAGAGACCTTTCCTCGGTCTCTGAGCTCAGCCACATTTGGTCAGCGGGCGGCTATAGATAGCCCCGTAACTCTATAACCTCGGGGTCTGGAGCGCAGGGACATCTGCAGACTGTAGAGTCGTTTAGCATGGCTACTCACTCAAGCATGTAAACACATTCATGCATTTAAACGTGCACCAGTAGCCGCGTTTCCATTACAAACGTGTGCAAAACTTTTTCGCTATTCAGCCAAAGTCGGGGAAACTCCGCCCCGCCTCCCCACAATTTTGCAATTTTGGTGTTTCCATTACATGGGAAACGAAATTTTAACAAATTCATGTGTAATTTTTAACGAATCACACATGAATACGTTTCTTCATGATCCCCCAGCTACTTCCTGTCGCCTTCTTCTTCGTAGTTTGCGCCAGTGGAAACATCTAGTTGTTGATCATGAGAAAAAAGGGTTTTCATTACATGTGGGCAAAAAAAAAAACTATCTCTATATGGAAAAAATACATAGGGAATTTATTTCTTTTGCGTTCCCTCGCAATACTGTACTGATCAGTTATGCGGCATAATTGAATGAGCCTTTCTCACGGTGGCTGCTCTACTTTCTGCTTTAATATAAGGTTATGTGGGTTTTTCCATGAAGGCTAATATCTCTTTGTATCTGAAGTTTTATATCTTTTTCTTTTAGGATAGAGAGGCACCACAAGCCTTTGATATAAACAGAAATGCTCCATAAGAAGGAAATAGATAAGATGCATCCTAATTCGGATTATTTCGGAGTTATTATCGGGGCAATAAGTCATCTGACAGTTTTGATTGTGTCTCTGTTGTATTTATAGTCTGAATGGTTTAAAGTGGTGCTTTCAATGCCGCTCCACCTTAAACATGCAGTGAACACGTCGATTTTCAATCAGTGTTTTTGCACCAAAGAATTAATAATAATAAACATGTTTTCACTGAGGCTCTGTAAGAGCCATAGGAATGAAATAGGTAATCATTGATATGACAGCAGCTTTGACACCTGGGTGCTGGGCGTGTCGATGTGGGCGTGTCGATGTGGGCGTGTCGATGTGGGC
>VMRN01000055.1:1963811-1999287 GCA_010277015.1 Poeciliopsis turrubarensis
GCGTGTCGATGTGGGCGTGTCGATGTGGGCGTGTCGATGTGGGCGTGACGTCATCAAGCGTGAACGGGAAGATCACTGTCCTGCTGGGTTTGAGTGTGAGGAGGTCAGTCCTGGCAAAGTTTGATAATCGAAATGAAATAAATCGATAATTGTGACAGAACAAAGAAATGGTTTGGAGTTGATTGATACACAGACAGATGAGATTCCCCGAGTTAACCCAGTGAGGCCCTCGGCCACCATTAGTGTAAAAAAAAAACATGTTCTTTATTATTATTCCTAAGTCTTAAATGCAAAAAAACTGATTGAAAATCGATTTATTCACTGCATGTTTATGTCTGTTAAGTGTGAGACGGAGCTTCACGTGGAAATGGTCCTTGAAACTATTCAGACTACGAACACGACAGAGAAACACAACAGAGACAGTATTGCGGGGGAACGCAAAAGAAAAAAATTCCCCACGTCCTTTAAGGGGCTCCGTAAAAATACACCTCGTCCTAAATAAGCTTTTTTTAGTTGTCGCATTTCCGTGAAACAATTTCGTTTACGTTTGAAATGTCAGTGACACTCAATGGAAGAGCTGCTGCTGTGATTTTATTTATCATGAAAGTTGAAGCATTTTGCCTCCAAAAAAAACCCCTAGAATTGAGCCCCAGCGACCGTCTCACACGCTGAACGGAGCGGCCTCCTCTCTACGAGAGGATCTTTGCAACATTTTTTTTTACAAAGTTTACCATTTCATTCCCACGGCTTGCAGTTTCTGCCGCTACTCAAAACACTGCAGCGGCGAAAGTGACGTAGGATGACCCATGTTTGGATCACATACTCAGCCCCAGAACAAAAAGTTGGTTTAAAAACAAAACCAAAAACAGCAGGTCCCGTTTCTCCCTCCCAGTCTGTCAAGCTGACGTGTCCCCGAGTCGAATTAGGAGACCGGAGAGTCCCTCCAGCGCTCCGTTTTCTTTTCTCCTCTTTGTCAAGCTCTCCAATTACAGCCTTGTTCAAAGCCTGGACTCTCAGTCGGAGCGCACTTTTGTGGAGTTCCATTTCCCATTCATCCAAAACAACTCGAAGGCCCCGCGAGAACCGACTGTGAGCCTCGACATGATTATTTTAGTCTCTCTCTCTCTTTTTTTGTTGTTGTTTTTGTCTGAGTGGAACAGATGAAGAGAGAGTGGGTGTTAAGACAGATGAAAGATCCTTGATGTGCTGCATCTTTTTTTAATGCAGAACCATATTTTGTAAAATGCTGAAAAATTAAAGGGCGGAGGGGGTAAATCATTGATAACGTTTTGGAAACCGATTCAGTGAGAAGTGAGGATTTATTGTCTTTGAAGGCGAGCCATTTATAAAACAAGTATCACAAATAAATGTGTAGTCTTTGATTACTTTTCATCTTGAACTTGGAAAAACATTCATTCCCTAGAACTGTAGTTTCATTTTTTATTATTGTTTTTTACATAAAAATAACACATTTTAATGTCCGTTTCGTGATTCGTTTTTTTAGACGAGCGTACCACGCAGTTGTGTGGTTGACAAAAAAAAAAAAATTTAATGGAAAAAAATCTGAAAAATGTTGTGTGCACTTGTATTTCTTGATTTTGCTGAAGAGAATCAAGTGCAATCTAAACAAAATCACTTAACGGGTAAATTAGGTATAAACCCAGCCGTACACTCAGAAAGCAAACTAAAACCTCGAGGTACAAACTTTTGCAAGGTACTTTTATGTATTTATATCTGTAAACCAGCCGGTTTTTATGATTTGAATCCACTTGACACTTTGATTTCTTGATTGAGATTCTGGAGCTCAATTAACCGTACATGTTCCAGTTTTCGAAAACTACCTCTTTTCATTCAAACGACATTTTTTCCGCCTTGCAATCGCAAACCTTTTCAAATTCTAAAAAGAAAAGCAACAACAAAACAAATGTTTGTACAAAGTTGCATTTCTAACCCCTGTTCAGAAAAGACAAAAAGTAATAAAATGCATATTTTCTCTATTTGGATTTGATGTCATCCCAGATTGAATTTATATTTAAATCCTTGCGAGGACGAAGAACAAAAACTGATAAAGGCTTTATTTACTCTTTCTGAATGTGCTGCAGTTTTAAAATGCATTAACGTGTCAATGCAGGCCGCAATAAAACCCAGAATTTAAATGAACTGTAAATTGCACTTTGTGCAAGCCTTATTAACTTTTCGACAGGGGGGGGGGGTTGTAAACTTACTGCAGCTATTTAAAAAAAACCAATTTTAAACCCAACAGAGTAGTTTAAGCAGATCCCTGTTTAAAAGATAAATTAATTAAAAATAGAGGTCAACCTCATCTCGAGCAGACGGTTAACAAAAACCTCACTTTCAAGAAAGCAAGGCATTTCAGATTAAAGCGAGAATTAATGCAGATCAACTAACAGATGTAATCTTTGGCTTCAGAAAACTGTAAAAAAAAAAAAAAAAAAAAAAAAAAAAGTAAACTTTGGGTTTAAAAAAAATAAAAAAAAAAAAAAAAAAAAAACTCCATATCAACAACTAAATGGAGAATTAATAATGTGAATAAGTGTTAATTGCAAGTCTTGGCAAGAGTTCCCTGGAAGTCGACATGAATGATGCGTGAGGCAAATCCTGCCGAAAACAAACCCTGAAAGTGAATCGGTGGCTCTTTAAAAAAAACAACTTCCGTGAGCTGCTCTCCATCCAGAGGAAACCACAGCGTCACTTTGGACGCTGACAGTGGGATTCATCAGTCTGAGTATTCTTAGGGTGGCAAACACCTGCACTAATCGGAGGCTGAATGATGTCCCCCATCCATTATACAATGATTAAGTCATTACTCCCCCCCCCACCACCACCCACACACCCTCAACCCTTAGTCACATCGCTGTTATGAACCAGACATTCATCAAGGGCCTATCCCTGCATTTATTTATTTATTATTTTGGCAGGAAGGCGAGGACGAGGAGTCTAAAGACGGAGCGCGGCAACTTCGCAGCCCCGAAAGGATGGGGACAGTTCCTGGGACAGATCTCTCTTCTTTGTTATAACTATAACTTAGTATGGAAGACCAAACATGCCAAAAGTCACTGAGTAAATAAATTGTTGAGGGATTACGTTCAAAAACCTGGGAAAAAATACACAACAAAAATTGTAATTAGTAAATGTGTGACTGACTGAAAACAATCACGATTTGGACTTGTTGCTGCCAGATGGTATGAGCTAATTTTGTATTTAAAATTTTTTTTTTTTTTGATGCTTTCATTGAACAAACAGTGGCGGAAAAAGTCAAAGCAACAATCCCGACGGTACGGAGTCTGAATTTTCTCAAATTTGGCTAAAATCTCGTCTCCTTCCTGTCAACTGAATTCGTTTGTGACTCGGTCTCGAGATCTGGACATGTAGCCACACCGTGACAAGCAGACGACATGGTATGAAAATATATTTTAAGTCATTGGAAATTGCAGGCTTTAGTTGGACTTGGGAAATGTGACCTGTGAAGACATCAGTCACCTTCACCCACTTCTTGGAGATGACAACCGGACGTAGTTTCTGGTTTGAACTCAAGCGTAAAAGTGAAGCTCCAGTTATCTCTTCATAAGTTGTTGTTTATTTACCTGCAGCTTTTATTCTAAAACTCACGGACTGTCACACCAACAACTAGTTCATGTGAAAGTTCCCACCTCCACCAAAGCTGGGTGCTGCGTGTTCAGCACCCAGTGCCCGTGTTTGAGTGGGTGTCGTCTCACTGCTTTTGTGACACAACTCTGTTTCGTACCTGCAGCTGGAGGGAGAAAATCCACAGCTTCTTATGAAATCTCATTTCGAGCGAACAATCCTTCATCAATCTATACCGCCCTCTCGACGTTTTACCCCCCCGCCCCCCTTTCCTTCCGTTGAGGCGCCGCGTTTGCTTGCGCCGCTCTCCGAGGGCCTCGGTCGGTCGCTGCCGCGCTCGTCTGCCGGCAGCAGAAATCCTATACTCCTCTTTTTCTCTTATCGACGTTCTGATGAGATGGCCCTGGCCGGAGATGACAAGCAACAGATTCTCATTAGCCGGGGTCCGCCGCGCTCTGCGCCGCTTCCCCGCAGACGCCACATCCCGCGTTTGACCGGGGGCCCATCAGCAGAGCAGCATCTCCACCTCATCTGCCTCCCCTCCCCTCCCTCCCTCCCTCACGCTTCTGCTCGTGCACGGATTTGCGCGCCATCTTTAATCTGCGCTCACTTTGAAACAGTCTGAACTTCAAACATTTCGAGATCAAATGCTGTCTCCCTTTATCTTGCTCGCAAATTACCTTATCAGAAGTGGCTCGGTTGTAATTTTAAACGAAAAGATTTCAAACTGAAAGGGGAAAAAAAAACACACACACACACACACACAGAAAAAAAAAAGAAAGAAAAAGAGCACCTAATTTGGGATTACGACGGGCGATTTTTGAGCGAGTGACGTTGCACTAATTGCTCAATTAGGAGTCAAAGGAGCGATTTGTTGAAGCGGTTGGATGACGGACGGTTCTCGCAGAACGAGCCGTGTTGAATTTGTCACGTTCTTCTGCCAGCAGGCGGTTTAGGACGGAGACGCGTTTCGCGTCTCTTTGATGGCTGTGGCGTCGTTGGACTTCCAGCAGGACTGAAATGAACATTTGAGTTTGAGATCAGAGTTAAAAATGTTTCACAGACACATTCCCTGCACTTCAAAACATAATTTTGTTGTGTGTGTTTTTTTTTTTTGTTTTTTTTAATACAAAGTTAGGAGTCTAATTACAAATTTATCAGAGAAAAGAAATTAACACCATTGCCTCCTGGGGGCTCAGCAGACTTTGAGTTCATTTTGCGGTTTGGAAGTAAATTATTCTGCACCTTAAAACTGCTAATGTTTTGCTGACTTGTAATTATAATAATCAATCTGGATGAAATTTGTGAAAATTAGGGCTTTAATAAGCCTTTCAAATCTTAAAGCTTTATGGCCTTATTTCAGCTTCTTCTGCACAGGCCAGTATGACCTGATCACAGTCTGATAGGCTTTAGTGGAAATACCACAGATTAACAATATTTGCACGAAATCTAGAAACTAAAATCTGTAAAATGATTTAATTGCTTTTATTTCCCGCCAGCAGGCGAAGAGGACAGGACAAAGAGGACTTCAGGTCCTGAGTCGTGTTCTGGGTCTCCTGCGATGGTACCATGTGAGCCTTAGCCGAACTTGAACCAAAATTTGGACTGGGTCGGGATTGGGTTGTTTGTTCGATAGAGACTGAACACAAAATCATCTGAGCCTCCGTTTATGACCGCAGAAGCTTTTACCGCACAATACTTCTCACAATTTCGTTGCACAAAGAGGCTGGCAGCAGAAAGCGGCTCGTCTGAAGCGATTTTGACGAGCGTCTACATCGACTGCGAACGCAAACCAGATGCTCAAACCGTGTTCAGTGTGAACGCAGCGTTGAGCTGCGTTAGTCTACATATCACAGTCTAAATAGGTGATTAGGAGGCTTGTGGAGGAAAGAAAGCAAGTAAGGCGCAGAAGTTCATTAGATTTTAATGGGCTTCGATGCGTTCGCGCCCCTCGCCTGTCGCCCTCCTATCAGTCACGCGTCCCAGATGATTTGCTCCTGACTCACTGTGGTTACAGCAATCGACAAGACGGAGCTGGAAGATGACAAAAGCAAAAAAACAAAGTTGAATTGCTACGCTCTAGAAACGAGAGTAATAAAGCCTTTCAGATAACCGTTTGCTCAAGAGCACACCCGCAAACAATAAGCCAGGCGACTTTGAAACGGCGTAGCGAGTCCAAGTGGAGATGAAGTGACATCAGTCGAATGATGCATGCCTGTGAAACAGCTAAATGAACCTTTTTCCTTTTTTTTTTTTTTTGACTGAAATGACAACTGGGGGAGAAAGAAAGGCTTCAGCAAGAGGAACTGGTGGGTTACAGGACAGCACCGCAGAGGGAGAAGCACAACACCAAAGCTCATCATCCAGGAGTGTGTTCAGAGATCAAAGAGAACTCACAGCTTTGAAAGTTTTAATTAGGCCCGTCTAAAGCCTCGCCGCCTTCTCTCTTCACCAGCTTTCTGACAATGAGAAGAAGAAATAACACGATGCCTGTGTATTTTCTGGTTTCAAAGACTTGGCCCCTTCTTGACATCCGCTGTGGTTTCGGAGCCGTGCGGTTCAATCGGAAGCGTTAGAGCGAGCGGTTCCCACCGGAGCCACTTGTGGCGCAAATTAATATTCTCGCGGAGCAGCGACACGCCGCCAATGCTAAATGTCAGCCTCACCACGTCTGTTTTACGAGCATGTGGACAGGTGGCGCACCTCAACACCACTTCCTCTCAGTAGGTCTCTTATTACGTCGGTGACATGTCTGAAAGAGAAAGTGTTTTCCACTGGAAAAGTTCAGAAATGAAGGGCGTTTTGTGAAACGTCAGGCGCTGTCGCATCTTTGAAGTATCCAAGCCTCTGCAGCTTCTCTATATTCACTTCCATTATGACTGCAAACTTTCACGTTTTTATCAGGATTTCACGTTACAGTTCAACATAAAATGACGAAGGCGTTCGTCTGTTACGGCTTCAAATCTGAAAAGTGTGGCGTGGCTCCACATACGCCTCGAGGCATGTGGGGTGTGTAGAACCACCCATTACCGCAAAAGTATTCGGAAATGTTTCTCAACATACAAAGCATTCAAATGATATGGACAACAATTTTTGAGTCTTGACATCGAGCCTCAGTTGGATTTCGGACCGGCCTTTGACTTGACAATACATCTTGATCTAAACGTTTTCATTAAAGGCCAGGCTGTAATGTCAGGGGTTAAGTGACCTTCTGGGAGGGAGAGTTGAGATGTATCATGAACCGGACCCGACCTGAAATTTGGGCCAAGCCTACAGTACATGCAGCATGGAGAAAACTAAATAGAAAAGCTAATATAAAAGCATGCCACACTTTTCAGGTTTTTCTTTAGGTAAATTCTTTCTCCTTCAACTGCTTTTTGTAGCTAAATCACAGGAAAGCAAATCAAACTTACTGCAGCATGTGGCTGTACTGTACTAGCACTGTAGCTATAGCAACTACCGTGATGATAAAGCTAAATGCTCCCTCCTGGCAGGACGTGGTTTCCCTGTGTTATCAATCAAAAACCCGTCTGTCCACCACCCGTCGCCAGGTCTGTGTCTGAGCCCGGCTGGAGTGGTGCTGAATGGATAACAAGCTGAGTGTCGGTGTGACGAGGAGGAAGCTGGACGGCGACTCTTCCAGGCGTGGGATCGGCTGAACGTCGATCCCACATCGAGATCTGGGCTTTCCTGTCTGGCCTCTTCTGGCGCTGCCGCTTTCCACACATCTGGCCGGAGCAATCGACGCTCGTCGCGAGGAATGTCAGCCCCATTTACAGTAACCGGGCGCCTTCTTCTTCTACCTCCTTCTCCTTCTTTCCCACACCTGGTCAGGCCTCATCAAATCTGCCAAGAGACGCTGCGAAAGAAATCTGGGGGCTGAGCGCTCGTTTTCTCCCCTCCATCCCCTCCCTCACCCTGCCTGTCCCTGTCTTTTCCTCTCATTTCCTCCTGTCTGCCCCAGGTGCTGTTTTTCCCCTCTCCCTTTTCCTTCTCTCTTCCTCTCTTTTTTTCAAACATGCTCCACACTTCCTCCTCCTCTCTGCTTTCCATTTCATGTCTCCATTATTATCTTTCTGCACCTTGTTCCCTCTGATGCCGTCTCTCCCTCCCTCTCCTCGCCCGTCTCTCCCTCCCTCTTTATCTGTCTCCATCTCCTCTGGCTCCCTGCATGTTTCATTTCACCGCCGCTTCCCCTCCACCCTCCGCCTCCTCCCTGTTGCTGCTTCAGCTGGTGGCATGTTAAAGAGCTGCTGCACAGAGGTGGATGAAATCTAACATGACAGATGCCACGAATGTTGCAGGAAGCCAAATGGCGTCTGCTTTTCTTTTTTTTTTTTTTTTTTTTTTTTTTATTATTTTTGGATGCGATGGGGAGCTTGCATCCAGGAATAACTTCCTACTTATTCCCTTTAACACGAAACCCGAAGGTTGCTTGCTATAAATAACCAGCCAATGAGGCGGCTGAGAACAGCTTGAACTGCATCCCCGACGCGGCGCACATCAACTGGATTATCTTCTCTTATTTTACTACTGAATAACTTCAACAAGAAAAGAGACGTGGGGATTAAAGACAATTTTAACCCGTGATTTCAACTACAATTAAGATATTTAGCTGCAAGTCAAAGGGCGCAGCTTCAAGTCCACATTTTGCTGACGTTCTTCTATATTATATAGACTTTCAAAGTTCACGCAGTGGCCCCGATGCGTTGAAAACCCTCCGACGGGAATCTTTGATTACGATGCGAAACGTACTTCATAGTCCTCCGAGAAACTCTGATTAGTCAAAAAAAAAAAAAAGCAGGATTCCAGATCGTTATTCCTACCAGATTCTGCTCTAGAGGGCGTTTCTGCTTCCCGAGGTGCATTTACTTTCATTATGTTTTCGCTAAAAAACAATAAATAACCTGGAGTCATGCACAAAACCAAACGATGTTGGCATGAGAAGCATAGAGAGATTCAGAGTTCTGGTTGTTGCTGCAGACTGCCGGCCAGCTGGCTGAAAGAAGGCTGCTCCTTGTAAGTTTTCCATCACTTACCAAGAGGATGAACTCAGCGGTTTGGAAACGTCGGCATAAAAAAAAACACAGAAAAGAAAAGCTCAACCCATCAAATGTACTGACGACACTGCTGTTTGTTTGTTTTTTTAACTACATTTTCAGATCAAACTATCCATGAATAGGCAAACAAAACTCAAGATGTAGCACTATTTTAGCAGCATGATAATTGCAGCTTTTCTCTGTCAAGGAAACGTTCTCTTCTTAGACGTTTCTTTGCATAAATAGCACAATATCGTGTTTTAACCGAGTGAACATTGTAACACCTCGTCTCTCTGCTGTACTGACACTCAGAGTGAAGCTGGACTGAGCAGCTCTAAAAAAAAAAAAAAAAAAAAAAAAACAGATGGTGAGACAGAAGTAGGCCAAAATGAAGGGACTGCAGATATTGCAGAGCATAAATAATAAATACGATGGCGAGAAGAAATGAAAAAGAATCAGAAAGATGCACATGAAGATAAATTAAAGCTGAGATAAAACAAAAAAAAACAACAAAAAAAAAGTTGGAGAAAAGTGCAGAAAAACAGAAGGGAGGCTGAAAAGCCCACACTGAAAATGGGCTTAGAAAGATAAAACCGAGGGGAAGGGAGCAGAGATTGGTGGGGGCGAAGGTGCAGCAGGCAGGCAGGAGGGAGCCAGCGGCGTGTTCCCAACATGACTGGGGAACACGAAGAGAGGGAAATAAAAGGGGAGGACGCTACAGGAGATTATACTGAGCGTTGTAAAGAAAGCCGGGTCCCACAGGCCTCTGCAGGGCTGTGATCCCAAAAGCGTAACCTCTTCATCTTTCAGCAGCTCCCTCGACATGACAGCTTTACCCATCTCTGGACCCCAGAGGAGCGGCACCGACATGCCTGCTGCCCAAACTGACTCTCTGCAGCTTTTCCGCACGCCGCCCGCGTCCAGGGCGGCGCGCGCGGCCAGAACTTCTGAAAAGCCTCCGCTCACTCAGCCTGAAAAAGCTCACACTGCTTCACGTTCAGTCCATTTGGAGGACCGTGACAAAGTTTGTGAAAGGGAAGGAAAATTGCATTTGCATATCTTTGTTGTGCAGATACGAGTCTGAAAAGTGCGGAGTGCATTTATGTTTCAGTTACAGCTGCAGGTCGCTGTGTAGAGATGTGTTTTTTCTTCAGAATGGCTCAGTTTCAGTCCGATTAGAAGAACAACAGCAATTTTCAACTTGCCTCAGATTTTCAATTAAATTTGGGCTCAGACTTTGACTGAACCACTCTAAAAGTTTTTCTTCCTAGTATTTACCACCATACATGTTCCCAACCAGCTTTTCTGTCCCAGATGGAAAAAAAAAAAACTCAGCTGTAAAGTATCTGCGTTGATGCAGCAGTGGCTGGTGAATTGTTCCAGCAAAAGTGCTTCAGTTATATTCTTTCCAGCGCTAATCCCCGCAGCATGACGCAGACACCACCATGTTTTACACAGGATGCTGCATGCCTGGATTTTGGTTTCATCTGACTACAGAGCACAAGCTCAGACAAGAACATTTTGTTCTGGAAAAACCTGAAACGTACAGTCTGAGGCAAACGGCGAGTGTTGTTTGTGAGCATAAAGTTGATCAAGTGGAACAGCATTCGTAGGGAGCAATGTGACAAAACGTCCTCGCTTTATCCACGTTTTCCTTTTGGAATTAAGCAGTTTATTTTTGTTCTCTTTGTAGCCGATTTGTTAAAACAAAATTTTACCTTCAGAATTTGCGTGTGCCACGTTTTCTGCCTTTTGAGTTTTGCTGCTGGAGCAGGTGTGAAGTTGGGGGACGAGCTCAGACAAAGAAAACCGGTGAAATCACAGAGCGAGCGCAAGCCACAAAACAGAAGATGACAAAAGCATCTCCAAAAAAAGAAGAGAAAGAAGAAGAAAAAAAATTTAAACAGAAAGGAAGGCAGTCGACAAGCGATGAAAATACGAGTGGAGAAGAGGAGCAATCGGAGGAAGAAACAGCTTCTTGTTTCAAACACTGAGGCGCGCAGACGGCGGTGAGTTGTGATCGTGTGTTTCGTGAGAGCGCGGTTTGAAAAAGAACTGCGTCTCATCTGTGAGCAGGCAAAGCAAAGAGACGCACGGATGAAACGGAGAACTGAAACATCGACTCGGCAGGAAAGACCTCAAAATCCACAGGGGAACAAAAGGGATATAAAAAAAAATAAAAAACTAGATGAAAAGGCTAAACTGCCGAGGACGGGCTCAGATGTCTGACGGAACGTGTGGGGAGAATGAAGAAGCGGCGGGGAGCGGATGTGAAGCCGCGTCTCTCTGAGCCGGTCTCACGGTTCCGCTCTGATGTGTGGAGGAAGTTGGCTGGCCTCCGTTTTCTCATCACGTTTTTCCCGCTGAGGTTCATGTGATCGCACTGAGATTTAATCTCTGCTCGCACAAAGAAAGTTCATGACCTCCCGGCCACCTGAAACGTCCATTTTTGAGCAGCAAAGTTGGGTTTTCCTCTCCCCCTCTACCAGATTAACACGATGCACAGAGTTACAAAATCCTCATTAGGAATCACAATTTCCATAACGTGGTCAAACCCATTCATCCATGTAATTGCAATTCGCTTCTGTTGGTTAATGAGCGCGTGTCCCGACCGGTGACGGAAGACTAAATAAGACCCGAACATGGAGGAGAAGATTCTCCCTTCTGTTCTTTTCAGAAAGCCTGACTTAGGAAAGCTGCAGCCGGTGGCTGAAGTTGACCTTTCACCAGAGGGCCGGAAACGTAAACATACGACGCCATTCTGTGTGGAAGTTGTTGCTGATGGAAGAAGAGCCGGCAGACTTTAGTAACAGTGAGGTTTTAACAAAAATGAAATCTGAGGAAGCAAAAGTTGAGATAAAAAAAAGAATCTGCATCAACTCACCATCACTGTCACTTGTCCAATTATTATTAATAGTAATAATAATGATAATATATAATTCCCAGTTGGACATATGTTAGAAAATGTCTAATCCTGCATCCCAATTTTTATTTTTACGTTTATAAATATCCCCATCGGATCGCTTGGAGGGTTTTAATGCGTTTCTGTGTTTTCAGTGACGCAGGCATTTTGCTTTTTTTTAAACTTGGCTGTATTTTTTGTTTTCCAAAAATATCCCAAGTGTAGAAAAAGTTTGCTATCTGTTGTTCTATAGAGAAATAAAACCACGTGAAACTGACGAGGCCACAACTTTCCAAAAAAAAAAAAAAGAAACGGTGGTCAGAAATTGGCCCGACGTTTCTGATCTGTGCATTTCTGAAGTCAATCACCGGTAGAACTTTATCCTGTTAAACTAGCATCGGGATACAAACATAAACCAGGTTGAATGAACAATTGTAAGAATTTATTTTTTAAAAATTACAACTCCCCCTCGCCCCCTAAAAAAAGTTCAAATAAAGAATCTGCAAATTACACATGAAATCACACGACTTGCTTCACCTCTTCCATGCTGAAGAATTGTCCATGTTCTGCCTTGTTGTAAAAAATAGCTTCAGCGTTTCAGGCTGAAGCTAAAGTAGAGAAACATAACAAACATCCTTCCAGAAGTCCTGCTGCTGCTGCTGCTGCTGCTGCTGCAGCAGAAACGCCTTCATTTCAACTTAAACCACAGATCAGCCATATTTCCCTTCAAACAGCTGATGCCGAGGTCACGCCTGCTTCTGCACTTCCAGGCAGTAGAGAGTGGATGTGGAGGGACAGGATGTAGAGTGTGTGTGTGTGTGTGTGTGTGTGTGTGAAGGGGGGATAAGGTGAGGAAACTACTGATGCATTCTGGCGCATTTTCTGCTGCAGCACCCAGGGAATGTTATTGGAAAAACAAGTTCCTCCCTAAAGGAGGTCCCCCGAGCTGCAGGCAAAGCATATCGGCCCCGGCGCGGCACCAGCCCGGCCCGGCCCGGCGCGGCGCGGCGCACTCTGACAGGAGAGGAGGGGATGAGGGGCCGCCGTGGGACGTACGGAAAGTCTGCACAGGAAAACTGGAGTGAGATCACAGCAAATATCTGTTCGGGGAGCAGAGAACGAGTCCCGCTGCTGCAGGGATGGAGGGCTGCAGAGAGGATGAGTCTACAGACCTTCAGATCACTACTCAGCCCAACCTTTTGGATTTCCATCTAATCATAAAAACTACTGACTCTTTTTGAGTCAGTAGTTTTCTGACCTCAAAAACAGAAGCTGAGTAGCCCAGTGAATCTTTGCTCTTCAAGCTAAAATAATCCAGCATAAAAGGACGGACATCTTTATTGTCGCCTCCCTCCACTAAATATCCGTCTGGTTTTCAAACACAGCGGCATTCAGAAAGTGAAGCTCTAGATGTCGATGAGGACATCCATATGAGGTTTTTCCGGGCACTTTAGACGAAATATGGTCGGATATTGTGAAATAATTCAACAAAGTCTCAGTGCTCAGGCCTGGAACGATGCCATTTCTGAAGCTATCTGGAGTACATCAGCCGACAGTCAAACAGACTGTGTGGGAAAACTAACAGAGGAGATGCCCAAGGAAGTTTGTTCTCAGAAGTAGTACAAAGAACTCCAAAAATAGATTCCACGCATCTGCAGAAGTTTTCTCACATGTTCTGACAATAGTACTCATGACTTCATCCACCGGAACAACAGGAGACCGGAGCGATGCTCCCGGCAGAGCCGCGAGGAGAAAACATTCCTTGTACTGCAGATGAATTACATCCTGCAAGTTTAAACATGTTGGTACAATTCTTGAGGAAAGCATAATTTCTTTGGAGTGGTCAAGTCAAAGCACTGCAACAGCATGTGGATAGAGGAAAAGGAGGAGTAAATTTTTGCCAGAAACTTTGAGATTCATCTCAGAAAAAACAGGGAAATTTCTGATTTTCCAAAGTCGAAAAACGTTCGAATTTTCAAACTCAGAAATTTCCACGTTTTCTTCAAGAAAACTTCTGAGATTGATCTGGATTTTTTTTTTTTTCCTTTTGCTTCTTTTTTCCTACCTACCATAGCCCTGCCATGCTTAAGTACAGGGTAACCGTAGCATAAATGCCGTGAAAAAAAACTTGAAGAAAACTCTCGTTTTGAGGAAATCCAAAGCTAAGAAGTGAAAACTGGAAAACAGAAATTGCTGCTGCACAAAAAGGCCCCATTATGTCTGATAATCACAATTGAAAATCACCTAAAGATGTCAAATGAAGAATTATTTAACACCATGTCAAATATTTAAAATGTGTGTTTGCACTATAAGTAGTCCAGAAAAAACAATCAGAGACATAATATTCATATGCAGACTATTGGAAGAAAAGGTAGGATGTGTTGAGGAGGAATGGAGGTTTACAGACTTCCATGATGATAAAAAAAAAAAAAAACAACCCTGATTTGAATTCATTCCTTCAGCTTTACTGCTTCCATCTGCCTTCAGAGTTGTTCACTTGTACATTAGCCAGACATCCAGTGCCGGCAGCAAAATTCTCACATTAAAATCAGCTGACTGCTTTAAAAAATTTACAAAAACATCTTGCGCTTTCACATGCTTTCAACGTTTTTTGTCTGTGGAAGATGAAACAGACGAGGGCAGGGAAGCGCGGCGCCGCTCCCGCCTCCTGCCGCATTTTGGATCCGTGGCTCCGTGCGCTGTGAGCTGTATTGATTTCTGATTTGAAAGCCGCTGCACTGTGCATGCACGCAGGAAGGAAGGTGCCACGGAGCAGGTCTGACCTTTATGGGCGTGTGCAGATGCTGGATTCGGAAGGAAGGGGCCACGCGGACCGCCGCTGTGGCGAGAGGCGGACGAAATGGGAACGGCGACACATATTGACCGCGACCAGACTCTGTCCGTTTCTCAAGAGCAAATGTTTTATTTATGTGTCTCCTGACATGGAGACACATAATCAGCCGCAGTACAAAGCTGAGACGACGAACTTTACATCGACCAATTTGACATTTCGAAAATAAATTTGCTCAATGGAAACACGGCAGTTAAACAACAAAAAAAACTTTTTTGATTAAAAAAAAAAAAAAAAGTCCCACCTTTAGGATAAGGTGTTTTATCAAAATTGGTTTATTTTGCGACGCAGTGATCACCTATAAGTCATCAACACTCCCTGGGGAATCACAACACACCACACAATTTAAAGAAACCACTTAATATCTGCCTCTCCTTGCCTTGTTTGTTGGCGACACTTTTTCTGGCTTCATGAAGCAGACTAGCAAGATCAGATATGATGCTGTTTCAAAACTAATATCGCCAGGGGCAACCTGGAGACCCCGTTGGTCCTGTAGGTCAGCAGCTGCAATCTGGACTGAATTTTTCTTGTTCTCTCAGTGGATGTACTGACACTACAGATACTGTAGTGAGTGTGTGAGTCTTTTGTTGGGTACTTTGACCGACTTTACCCTCAAAAATTGCTTTTAGTCGTAAGGTTCTGCTCTTCTTCATCCAATGCTACGTATTGCAAGATGGCTGTTTCACACCGAGCCGCGTCGTTGGTCGTCATCGTTAATCTGAATTTGTCTTTGGGGTCTCATGAAGTGTCCCAAAGGTTACGGACAACCTACAGATATCAGCGACTTAAAAATAGAAGCAGGAACATGATTGCAGGCAGCATCAGAATGCCTGGACTGTGTACTCACAAACTGGCAGACACTAATTCAAGAACCATATCTGATACCACGCCGCGCTCAGGTTGCAGGCCCCGGGGCCGTCACAACGTTCACTCTGAGCAGGGCTTATCCCGGAGCGGCCATTTTTTTTTTTTTTTTTTTTACAAAAATCAACGTTTTTATTATAGTAGTTTTCCTTCTTAGGGGTTTTTTTTTCTTATTTGTTGTTTTTTTATGTTTCAGATCAGCAAACAAGTTCTGAGAGAAATAATGTAATTAAATAAAAGGTAATATCCAACCAATTAAATTAATACGGGGGAAAAGCTGCGCGAACAAACCCGGTCCTATTCCTCTGAACCTGATGGCTTGTTGTTTCCTCTTATAGCTGCCAGCAAGTTTTTCAAATCAATGTGGAGGAAATTTACCCCAATGTTAAATTAAACCTTAAAAATTAAGAAATTCAGCCACAAATTTCAGCCACAAGCGATGATTTGTCACAGTAATTTGTACATATAAGCTGTGCCGGTCAGGCAGGAATCCAGCCTGGTTGTGACTAACAAAACTGAGAAGTTAAACAACTTTTTTATATATGTATATATAAAGCAGTTTTAAGACCAATTCAAACTGATCAAAGCTGATGAGCAACGTAAAAACAAAATTAGATTGTAACAACCAGATTAGTTTGGTTTGTGTAACTTTTCCCCATAGTTATATAAATGTTTGAAAGCTGTTTTTTTTTGTTTGTTTGTTTTTTATTTGTATTTTCTTAGGTAACCTTTTTTTTTTTTTTATGAAGATCAACCACAGCATTAATCAACTCGGGTTATATGTTCCCTTACTTTATGACTCATTACCAAACATCACACAGAGGATTATGACCGCTGGCTCATTGTTTACTGATATAGAAGATAACTTCACAAAAAAAACAACAACAAACATTTAAATAGTTAGATGATGCCTCTGTGAAGCCAAAATATTGGCAAAAACTGCTGAAAAAAAAAATGACATTACCAAAAGTCACATTAGCTGCGTTTCCATTACAAATATGCATAAAGCTTTACTATTCCGCTCATGTATATGAAATAAAAACACAATTTTGCAAGCGAGGTGTTAACCAAGAAATGTAATTAAAATCAGATGTTCAGGCATTCAGTCATTAAATAACGTGGTTCGTCCTTGAACTACTTCCTGTCGTCATTTTCATCTTTTCCACCAGCACTGACGTCCAGTTGTTGATCATGTGACTCATGTGACGTGAAAAAAGTGTTTCCATTGCAGGTTTGCAAACTACACCAATTTTTGAAGCACCACCTCATCTTGGCACAAAAACATTTGATCAAAAATATGACGTTTTTTTTTTTTTTAAAGTTGCAATTTTTCCAGTAAGTGAATCTATTTTCGTAATTTCAAATTGCGTAACTACATGATCAATGGAAACACTGCTATTGACTGACTTTAGCAGAAAGACTGATACAAACAGTGTCGTTCTCTTCAAATCTAAAGACTGCAAAAAAAGAAATCCAGAATTCACGAAAACAAAACTTAACCACAGTTTTTGCATCATTTTTTCCCCGATTACAGTTCTTAAAGAGAAACTGAAATCAGTGGAACAAAAAATTTGCAGAAACCAAAATTCAAAAACCAAAAAACAACCAGATGGATTTGAACGTAATTCTGAATATTCTTACTGAAAATACCAGAATTCAGTTTTATAAACTATGATGAACAAAACTGAATCACACTACTGAAACGATTCCAACAAATTACAGGAAAAAAAACCCCAAAACAAACAAACAAACAAAACACCACAACCAAAAACAGAAAGACATCATTTCAGAGAGACCAGAGATTATAAGGATCGCCTTAATGAAACAAAAGAAAGCAGCAGCCGTGAATACGACAAGCTGAGCTGAAGACGATCCAGGCGGTGTCAGGGGACCGGCTGCAGGCGGGTAAGTTAAGCCCCGTGGGTCCATTCTGGGATATATGGAAAAGTGCTGGCTGGGGGGGGAAAGCTGCCTCGCTCAGCAGGACCAGGATCAGAGTAAACATGTGTCCTGTCAGTCAGGATGCCAGGAGGGGGCAGCGCCGTACACATTCCAGAAATACCCAAGGAAACATTTCAGGAAAAGACTTCGGCGCCTACAAAAAGGTCACAAATTGCGCGTTTTATCATCGTTAAAGGTTGCATCCCCCCCTTTACAACCACGAACACGCTGGGTGATTCTGGTCCGTCTGCCACTCATTTGTTTATGAATCCATCAGCGCTTAGTTAAACATCGGCCTCTCCAGGGATGGAGCTTCTCAGCTGTGTTGTCTTCACCGGCTCAATAAGGAAAACCCAACCTGGCAACCTTTCTTACTTTAATATTCTCTGCAGCTTTACACGGGCAGCTCCTGCCCCGGAGATAGTTTTCTCAGGAGGCCCAAATGTTAATCGGAGTCATCACAAAGACTAAACTCTCCCCCACTCCCCCCCTTCCCAACCCTCCCCCAAAAAATTGACTTTATTTTATTAACAAAGCTATCTCTGGGCTGCACACCGTCTCATCTGTAGGTGAATATGAATCCTTTGAGAATGTATGGCGGGGCACCGTCCCCATTAGCAACACTTAATCCTGCTTCTGTGAGCCACTAAAGGGAGGAGAGGCATTTAATTATCATTATCTTTCTTTATGTGGACTTAGCGGCGAAACCACCAACAGGAATTTTAATTTGTTGTCGTTTTATTGTTTTCATGCCAAACAGGGGTACAACCCGGTGAGAAATCATTAGAGGTGCTATTTTATGTTGTGTATTTTGCAGGACACAGCGTCATTGTACGGCACAGCCGAGTGACTGCTGCTGCAGATATGAAAAAACATATTCACATAAGAAAATTCACTGTCCATAGGAGCCGTATCTGATACTATGAAATTGGCCTCTGTCTCTTTAAGATGCTGATACGCTTTTGGACATTCGGCCTTCAGCGTGTCGTCACAGCAGCGCTGCTTCATGATGCCGTTTTAGGAGTGCTGCCGTTCCACCAGGCTAAGGCTGCGTTCACACTGCAGCCTGAGGCGACCCAGTTCCGATGTTATTTTTTTTCAACGTAATTCGACCTGCATCTGATCGTTTCATGACAGTCTGAACAACACAGATCAGATTCTTCTCAAATGCGACCCGGGCCAATTTGGATATCCGATATGTATCCGATTCAAATGTGACCTGACATCCAGGTCGCATTCACCCAACCTGAACGCTACTGACACTCTACAAACGTCGCTATTCTGGGTGCTGATACACGCAAGCAGCAAGAAAAACAACAACCATGCCAAACTATAAGAAGGATTCATTTGTTTATATGCTAGTTCTTTGTTAAAATCGTAAGCTATGCTCCAGGTTTACCTCCACAAAATGACAACATGCCGGAAAAAATAACTGCAATGACCAAAGCGCAATCATTTTAATAGCTTTCAGGGGTTTTTATTAACAGTTTCTGGTGGAGGAAGTGAGGGCCAACCCATTGGCGTTTTCAGCTCCCCTCACTGTCCTCTGCAGGGCCGTTCAGTCCGCGCCAGTTGGAGCATAAACTTTTAATTCAAATTTGATAAAGCACTGTGTACCCTGTGCATAACATAAATAATGCAGCTGTATTTTCTACTAAAATTTGTAGCACACCAACTGAATGGATGCAAAAAAGTGTCTTCAGTCATATCTAATAAACAGAAATATCTGTTCTGATGAGAGTCACAGATTAAAAGCACCATTTGAAAATAATATTTTGTTCCCGTAACAGACCTTCTTTTCATTAAGCCCACATTTCTGCGTTGAAATTCTTTTGTTTTTTTTGTTTTTTATTGGTCTGATGTAATATGTCAATCCTAAATGTCATATTTCTCATTAGCTGTAAGTGGAAAGTCATCGCAGTTAACAAAAAATAAATGCTCGAAAACATCATTCTGTGCGCAATCAATCGGTAATGTTAGTGAGGTAAATGAAGTTTTCAGTAATATTGTGATTTATTGAATATGATTGCGTGGCATCATCCTGCCTATGCACGGGCCGAGTTATGAGGCGATATGAGAATAAAAACATGGAGGCATAAAATACCAGCTTACGCAAAGATCCAGTCACTTAAAACACAAAAGCAACAATTAAATAAACTTCCGAGAGCAGACGCTTACAAAAACTGCACACAAAATGCTTCACGACCGTTTTTGCGGTCTTGCATGTGGTCGAGAGCAAAAGAACCAGCAAAACGAGACGCTAAAGGGAACCAGATAGAGAGAATTGTGTGATCTAATTGTGCTGAAGGGCATTAAACACTCGGCCCCGTCTCACACACGGCGCGCTCTGCCTTCATCTACTCACTGCGATGGCTTCACACCAAGAACTGTTTTAACCTTGTAACAGAGGAATTCCTTCTGGCAAGAGAAAATATAACATTTCCCTGGTTAAATATGAATGTAGGGCAGCGGAGGCAAACACGTTTTATAACAATCTTTTTTGTCCCACCGAGAGAGAGAAATGACTCTGAGGAGAAGTTTTTAGGCTGCAGAAGAACCAACGTCATTTTGTCTTCTGTGAATTCTCAAAATATTTCTTTTCCCCAAGAAAATGAATATTTGGTGAAATGTTCCTGTCGAACTTTTGGCACAATTGCGGATTTATTTTATTTATTTTTTTTTTTTTGGGGGGGGGGGGGGGGGGGGGGGGGAAGAATAGATCATTCTCTCTTTTTGTTTTTACGGTTTAAGAGTGTTGGAAGCTCTGCAAAAGCGCAGTTCAAACCCATTGGCGTCAAAATTGATCCAGCCCAGTCACTCTGACGCCCAGCAGCCGAATCCAGAGAGAGATGTCATCGCTTTCTTTGCTGATACGTTGCCCTGCCGCTGAACACATTGGTTATTAACTACGCCGTTTTTCTAAGGAAAGACAAGTGTTCCTCAATAGCGCTCTGTAATTTTGTCATTCTTTCCCCACTAAATATTCAGCAAATTATTACGCAGTCTGATTACATTCCAGATCTCCGAGTTAACCAATTAACAGCATGCCTTTTTTTTTTTTTTTTCTTGGATTTACATCCCCACGGTAGAGAAGTGCGCCACTATGTGAGACTCCAACATTCAGCACGTTACGCAACCCAGCAAGCAGATCAATAAACCATCATCATCACAACTACATCGCCACGTCTCCTCCTTGTTCTCCCTCAGCAGCCTTCAGGTCCAACCCAAAAGCCTCTCCCACATAAATCAAGTAAAATCCAGAGTGCTCAGCAAGTCCCTGGAGCATGCTGATCACCCAACACTCATCCGCCTGCCATTGTTCTCCGGGGCTGTCTCAGCCCTCACACTGCAGCCCAGTCGCTGCCAGTCAGGTCCATTTGGTAGAGAATCGGGGAGCAGCAGACACTTGTCTCTGTGGTTAAGTGGCTGTAGGTCAACATGTTCAACACGGGTGCCTGTGAAGCTGCATTCCAGAGACGCCAGAACAGTGACGTCTCACGAACGGGGCGCTGAAACGTTGTCCGATCGACAAACGCTCTCCGTGTCACAGCGCGGTTTGCTGCGATCGTTTTTTTAACGCCGCCAAATGTTGGTTGGCTGTGTTTGTTGTAGTCCAGCATCACGGACAGACGGCATAGCTGACAAGACCGCATAACATACCCACTTTACGTAAGACATCATTACCAATCACAGGATTTTTATTGACGGCTCCGCTCAGAAGAAATTAAACCTTCACGTGTCATAATTCATTTCAGCGCCATCCACCATCAAACGCAAAACACTGTCACACACTGATTACATAAATCAAAGCCAGACCTTTGACCTTGGAAGTGAATTTCTCTTCTAAATAGGCTTCCATCCATCCGCTCTGCTTTTTTTTTTTTTTTTTTGTCAGAGGAAAGTTGACAAGGCATGAAGAGAACACGGGGAAAAAGGGAAACGCGCAAAATTCCGGGGATGGAGAAAACAAAGCAGCAGGGAGTTGAAGGGCAAAGAGAGGGTTACTTCAGGACTTCCTGTTTCCACGCTTGCGTGGAATCTCCAGCACATGAAAAACAGACGGCTGCTGCCAAAGCTGTCTGACGAGAGGAAAACTCTCCACACACACACACACACACACACACAAAAAAAAACAAGCGTTCGATGAGTGTGTTTGCTGTCTAACTAACGAGAGAAAAACAGGGAGTCAAAGTTCACAAAGTGGTGAGTGGAAATCCCACATGAATAGGTAACGTTTGTATTACTGTATGTCAAAGAATGAGCTGAACCTTTGGATCAACACAAAATGCCATTTCCAACAGGCTGCTGAAGAGAACTAAATCTTACATTATTGACAGTAAAGCTTATGCATGTTTAAACGCAATATAAAATCGAAATTACAATTGTCGAAGAAATGATTCGCAAGTTATATTATTTAATTATGAGTCCAAAACACATTGTGTTTTAGATCTAAAACCCTTGATCCGTAATAATCAGCCGCTGACCAACGAACATGAGCCAATGAAACTTCATCGAAAGCTACAAAAAGAAGAGGATTCTTCTTACCAGGTCTCGTCGTTTTTGAACTCAAGTTCTCCGTAGGTGTCTTCAAAGTCCTCCCCTCCGCCTTTGGCAAGTCCCTCCACTGTGCGATAAGGCACAATGACAGTTCCCCTCGCTCCAGAAGTCCTCAGCACTTTCACCTCCATAATGCCGATGCTTTCACTGACGTGAACTGAGCTACTCTCAAAGGTGAAAATGCCTGAATGATCGTCATCCAGAATCGTCACCGTAGCCACGGCGGGAAATCCGAGGGTGGCCTTTGGGTATGGGAGACTGTTGGCAGACAACACCTCGTCTTCAGTTTCCAAGACCCGAAGATTATTGAGACGCACAAAGAAGTGCTCGTCCTCTTCAAAGATGTCATCGTCGATGATGCCAATGCTTATTTCTTTGATTATCTCACCTGGTTTGAACACCACTGTGCCCTCTGTGAACTCGTAGTCTGCTCCAGCATTAGCCGAGCCGTCTTCTGTTTTATAATCCACGTAGATCGTCTTGTTGATGTCACCACCCTTTCTGGTGATAGTCAGGATGGCAGCACCGCAGTTCTCAAGGCACTGGTAGGCAGCAGGCTCAAACGCTATCCGAGACACATACTCTTCGGGTTCCTCCACGTGCACCTCTTGCACACTGGCACTCTTCTTTGCTTGTTCTGCTACATGTTTCTTCAGGATATTCCCAGCGCCGGTCATCATTCGAGTGGCCTGGATACGGTAGAAGGCACGGCTCTTTTGCTGATGTGAGAGAGCGTAGTAATTGGCCATCTCAACCAGCTGATCAAGATCTTTCTCTGGGTGCTTCTGCTTTAGGTCCTTTAAGATACGAATCATATCCCGACGGGACTCATCTACCTCTTTGCTCTCAATCAAGCCAATCAGATTACTGGTTGCACTTCCGTCCATAAAGTGAGAGTTGGCCATCTTGCCGTCCATCTCAATCCCTTTGGAGCGTTCTGTTTCTGTCTCAATGATGACACCCCTGTGTTTGTCAGTGCGATATTTCTTATGCATAAACTTGTAGAAGAGCAGTCGTCTGTCTGCTACCCAGGCGAGTAGGACGCATATGGGAAAAAAGGATAGTGTGACTAGGCCTTCCCAGACCTGGACTACATTAGGAGAAAAAACAGCCAGGATCATGTAGAGCCAAATGTAAGCAAAGATACTCCAGCCTGCAGTGACAAAGAAAACTCTCAGGTGTTTGACCTTGCGCACTTCACCTTGGGGAATGACGGACACACAGAGGCCAATGATGACAAACATGTTGAAGGCTGCGCTGCCAACAATTGTCGATGGACCAAGTTCACCAGATTTGAACTCATGTCCGCAAACTTCAATCACAGAGAGCAGAATCTCGGGGGCAGATGACCCTAAGGCCATGAGAGTAAGGTTGGAAACCGTTTCATTCCACACCCGAATTGTGGTTGTCGTTGTTTCTCCATTGGGCCTTTTGATGACAATTTCTCTTTCTTGGGAGGTGATGACCTCAATGGCTGCCATGAAACGGTCGGCAATGATGGACACACCAAGAAACATGTAGATCATGGCCACAAAATAGACTATGACCCGAGCAATCTTGTCTCCCATGGACGGATCCTCGGGATACCAGATGGGGAGGATGATCCCTGTTTGACATTTTGAGTTGCCCTTGCAGGTGGCATTGTTGGGGCTGAGTAAAGGGCTCGGAGTAGTCCGGGCCTCTGTACAAAGGAAAGCTACAGCCACAGAGACCAGCCCCAACCAGAGGCAGGCTGATGTCCCTGGTTTTAGAGGCCTTGAACCCTCCATGCACCCTTCTTCGTCTTAAGGGGCCTTGCAACACTAACAGTCCCTCTGGGATCCAGCACTGGGCTGTGCTTTCTTCCACCCACCACCTGCCAAAGAGGAACAACAGAAAAGACACCATGGTTATAGCATGGTTATAGTTTTTGGATGGAAATGCAATGTGTTCAGCATCACAATAGAAACAACATTCAGACAAAGACAACTACGATGAACCAATATCACCACATTGGACTCTTGTTGGATTTGTAAGTAATAATGATTACAGACCTGCACACATTCTTGGACTGCAGTGTGTATTTATTGACTGAATTGAGATTGAATGAAGAGTGCCAGAGAGCAGGAATTCTCTAGTATTGCCGCAAATTCTTAATTAAAAGGCTTTGATTTCAACCATTGCAGCTCTTGCTGTATGTTCAGGCTTGTTGTCCAGTTGTCAGGCAAACCTAAATCTCGAGCCTTTGAACTATCTTAACATCTTGAGCCTTGTGTTTTCTTTCAGTATTTAGCTCCATCTGTCGTCCCATCAGTTCTGACCAACGTCGGTGTTGTGTCGATGATGTTGCCACCATTGTATTTCCCTATTGGCTGAAAATCTTAATATCTGGCCACAAACCCTTCGTCCACATCTTTCCTGTTTGCTACACTACCTTTAGCAAACTGCAAAGGAGACATTGCGTGCATTTTGTTTATTTTATTCTTCCGTGAACGGCAGATTTGTAGAGCACAGCTAACTATTCTTCTAAATCTTTGCCCTTTGCCCCAAGACCAAGACAACCAGGTCTTGGTTTTTATTGCTTCCAGTTTCAATAAACCACTCGTCCACCAGTTTTATCTAACACATAGCAGCTATGCTTATAGTGCGAACAAATTATACACAAGTGTACTCTATTGACTACTTAGGGGATTCCTGAACCCAATGGGAAAAAACTGGGTTTTATTTAGGAGGAAGCAAGTAGAAGGGGCTAAATACATGTGGATGTCATTTCTCAGGTGTTTATCTGGAAAGACAATTGGAAAACACTGTATGAATCCTTTTTCATTCAACTTCCCATTTATCTTCTATCATTTTAACCCCGATAAACAGATCAAATGTGATAGATGGTGAAAAAGTTCAGGATCTGTGAATATTTGAGAAACTCAACCCAAATTCAGTGTTGAATTTAATGCTAGGAAGTTACCAGTGAGATAGAAAATGAAGATCTTCACACACAATTGTTTGACCTCAAAGTAATATTTCGTGGACAAAGTTTAATTGAGTCAGGCGCGTGCATCCAGTGGCGCTTATTGTTTGAAATCTCTGGGATAGCACCCGGCTCAGAAGAAAATGACTCACTCAGCAGTGAAGAACTGTCCCAACTGTGAGAGCAGAACAACAAGCAGAAACACGAAAGCTCATCAAAAGACACGCTGAAACTTAAGACGACAATAGGAAAGCAGCCTTGCGAGAACAGTTCAGACGTTGCCCGAATTCATAAAAGCTCAATCAAAGCATCTAATGCACTTCTTAACGGTAAAATCTTCAGCCTTCTTTTAATGCTAACGGCTGAAGCCAGTGGCGGGGGGAGAGTAATGAACACTTGACCATCCTGAACTCAATGCACATTCGAACAGCTGCGATTTATCGCAAAGACTGTCGCCTCAGTTAAGCCTGATTATTTTGCGTTTCTGGACAGTCTGAACTTCACGACGCTTCGTGATCCCTGGGGCTCACTGACTGGGAAGTCCCAGTTTAAGTAGTTGGTCACCTAAGCAACATACAAAGTACTGCAGTCAATCATTCTGTCCTGAAATCAGTGGAGGATTTTGGCTTTTATTAGTCTGACACTTGCTTCTCTTTGCTTTGGTTGATCTAAATCTGCATTCGCATTCAATTTGGATCCGTGAAAATGCAACCCTGTGTTCAGGTGCCGGGCTGAAGCACTGGTTACCTTGGAAAACACTCCAACACTGCATCCCATATTATCTTTTTAGAGGAATGGCAATCTTTTTATTTATTTATGTATTTACAATTTCAGTGGTAGAAAAATTACCCCTATATATCTAAATATATATTTATGATGTGGGGGGGGGAAAGGATTTTGATGGTAGATTTCAATATACACACCAGGAGGAGGAAAGAAAAGAATGACAGTGAATTGCTGCCCATGCTGGAGACGAGGAACTTAAATTTTCCTGAATCAGCAGAGCCATCACCGTGGACTGCAGCCAGCCATACAATCCCCGAGAGAATCAGCAGTGCAGAGCACAAACAAGCACAACAGGGGAGGAACCGTGTGAATGAGGTGTGACTTATTAATTAAAGCAAAGGTTGAATTTCGCATGAAAGGAAATGTTTGTTTACTTCCTGGAAAGCGATCAGAATAAAATGAAGGCATTGTGTTTTCCTCAAGCACTACTTTCGGAGAAGCAGAAGGCACTGAGAGAGGCAGCGGGAAACGGTGACGCTGACCGGCCTGCTTCTTCCCAAACCTGCTTTTATCAGGTGATGCAGAGAAACAGCGGAAAACACACAACGGTTATGTTGCAGCTTTTTGACGGAAACGCAGTGTGTTCGGCATCACAATAGGAACGATATTCAGACAGAGACATACAGTTGGACTCTTGTTGGATTTGTAATTAATAATGATGACAGACCTGCACACATACTTGGAACGCAGTGTGTATTTATTTAAAGAAACGGCCTCTTAATGTGATGCAAAGTCAGAATGGATTAAAATGGGTCACCAAACTGACCTTTACGCAGCAGTCTTATATTATTCCCGTCCATCTGTTTTAATAGCAGGGTCCAATTAATGTTTTTTGGGTTTTTTGTTGGGTTTTTTTTTTTTTTGCTGGAAAAACTAAAAGTAATGAGAACGGAGCTGAAAGTCGGTACAGCTGCGGAAATCAGATCATTTCCTTTGACATCTTTCTCAGTTATTGCTATCGTTATCACCCATAATCAGAAAATAATGTGTGTTTTTGTATAAACGGAACCGGGCTTCATCCAGTTAACTCTAACCGAGTCACTCAGATTGTCAGGAGCCACCTACTGCCTGATTGGATGACCAAGCTAGATAATGTTTTATCTATTTTGCTGTATTTACTGTTGATGCTTTCACAGTTTCTTTCTTTTTTTTTTTTTTCTTTTTTTTACAGTTTGCCTTTAGTTTTAATGGGATTTTAAATGAGAGGCCAACACAAAGCAGTGCATGATTGTCAAGAGGAAGTGAAACGGTTTCAAACTAATGACCAAATGGAAAAGTGTGGCATTGTCCTCTTTGATGCAAGCGCCCATAAATAAAATCCACTGCAACCCCAGGTGCCTTGTTGGTAAGTAGGATCTCCTCGCGTGTAATTTAATCTCAACATAAGGATAAACGTATGGGGACGAAAATGTGGAGACGTTTAAAGTGAGATTGATTTATAAAACAGAATCGCCAGTTTTGAACGTGTCACGGAGACAAAAAAAGCAAGCAATCGGCAGCAGGCAGGCAGTGAGGGGAGCAGGGAGGCTGTCATAAATAACCAAAGTTGTCCTGCTGTTGCGGCAGCTTTAAATTCACACCAAACTTTTTAAAAGCTGGATGTCAATCCACCGCATTTCAGCTAGAAGAGCCAGCTGACCAGCTCGGAGCTTACTGGATGTAAATTCAGAGTGTGGGCGTAAGAAAAGTAAAGGAGCATTCTTTCTTTCCAACAGCCTAGCAACAAATGGGAGACGGAACGTCTGTGCAACTCAACGCTCACTGCCTCTGTAATCATGATATATATATATACTTTTAAATTAAAGTTTAAAAGTAGAAAAGAACATATTGATTCCACTCTGCATGTGCACAATAGCAGTAGAAATATACGTCTCCGCCCCTTTTCTACTGCCTCCCTGGGCAACTGCCCATTTGACCCATGTTAAAGCCTGCCACCGCTGATAACTGACTCCTGCCCAAAACCTAATTAAAATGCATATACAGTCAGAATTTAGATAAATTTGTAGCCTAAGCACATTCTAAACATTTCTGGAATCTAAAAGATTTATTTCGAGCTGCTCAAACTACATCCCTACGTTTTCCTTTTTGCACTTTTCAGAGGTACCTACCCAAATGAAATACACGCGCAGCCGGTTCACCAATGTGTAAATTCAGACAGCAACTATTAGCTGTTTGAACGTATTTATCTGACTGATTTATGCTCATGTTCCATAGGTCGCTGTGCGCTCGGCATATTGCTCCACGGCTCCGAGCGGCGCGATCTGCGCGCAGATCCCCCCTCCCCACTACCACCACCATTTCCCCCTATTTTGGGAGGTGGGTCTCGTTTAAAGAGGCTATTTGAGACGCGCGTAAACATGGACTCAGCAGACACACCGAGAGCCTCAGCTGTCGCTGATTAATCATCATGAGGGCCGGATGCCATCGCCTCCACGGAGGGAGGGGGGAATCCCCCTGCTGGAGCGCCCATAGGTCCGCACCGTAACTTAGCCTATTATAGGATGCAGGCAGGCCTCTGTGTGTGTGTGTGTGTGTGTGTGTGTGTGTGTGTGTGTTCTTTCCCATTAACTCCAAAGAGTGTAGGAGAAGATAATAATAATAATAATAATAATAATAATAATAATAATAATAATAAGGATGATGAAATAAATAAATAAAAATAAAAACTCCAGCTTTCTCTGAGTTATTTCGCTGTCCCACCCATTCAGACAGAATATCACGAATCCATCCGAGCCGGTTCGGTTGTAACGGATCACGTCTGCAGCTTGATGGTCAGATTGAAAGCGCGTGCGGGCTGATGGAGCACATCCAGCTCACATCATCATCATCATCATCATCATCACCACCACCCTCATCATCATCATCACTCTATAATGTGATCTTTTCTACATGTGCATCTAGAAAACATTGATTTCATTTTGTGTTATTGGGATTTTTTGAATGTGATACATCAGTGTATCACTTTGCATGGCTGCATGTTCATTATTACTCACCTGGATCTGTATGTGAGTGAGTTTATGTGGAGACAGCTCAGCAGCTCCCGTCCGCCCCCTGTATTCTTATTATTATTAGTCTTCTGATTCTTATTCTTGTTGTTGTTGTTGTTTTCGCCGAGCTGGTCCTAAAATAATCCGCACACCACGATCCCACCGCGAGGCTGCCGTGTCGTCCTCATGAACAAGAGGGAGCGTGCGGGTCCTCTCTCCCCCCCCATCCCCATCCCCCGCCCCACGCACCCCTCGCGCCCCCCGGCCTGCCCACGGTGCTGCCGAATGTGTCGGATCGAACCGGGCCAAAGGGGAGGGCGATCGTCTTTCGTCTTCTCCTTGCCGTGGCGCCCTTCCTCCCCGGAATCCTCCGCTCCCCCCCCCCCACCCCCCCGGCCGGAACAGGACGGGGCCGGTGGGTCGCGGGGCTGTCAGTAACGAGGGAGGAGGAGGCGAGTGGCTCGGTATTTTAGGACCGCACGCTGGGTGGGAGATGGATCTCCTCCTCCTCCTCCTCCCCCTCCCCCTTCTTCTTCTTCTTCTTCTCCTTCTTCTCCTCCTCCTTCTTCTTGAGCCCGTCCGAGCGTCTCTGCCTCCTCCTGCAAGCCGTGAATCAGCGCTCTCCTTCTCCTTCTCCTCGTCTTCCTCCTCCTCCTCTCCTCCGCGACAGCGTTGGAAATGATGATGCCTCTCCCGCGGACGTGGAGGAAAAGCCTGGCTTTCAAGCGCCGGTGACAAACCGCAATCGATAGCCTGTTAACGACCGCAGTTCTTCACCCGTTGCGTGTTCGGCGAAGTTGCCGCGCAGAGCTGCGCGCTGCTGGACTTTGCGCATCTGAGAGAGAGGAACGCCGGGTTGCGTGCGCGCGTGCGATTGCGCTCGTGCGTGTGTGTGTGTGGTGTGTGTCTCCTCCTGTGGATTGTCATCCTCTGTTGAGAAGCCCGAGCCGTGGACCCTCACGCGTTAAAGGCGTGAAATGGTTTCCCCCCCCCAAACACACACACACACACACACGCACACGCACACACACACACACACACACACACACACACAGCTCTTCTCTGGTCGAATAAAAATAAATAAGTAAATAAATAAATAAATAAAAATCACTCTTCCGAGTCCACGCAGCTACGTCACCATCAGCTGAGCGAGAGAAGCCAGCAACCCAAAAACTGAGAGGGAGGAGAGGAGAGTCAGACTTTCAACTCTGATGCTAAAATAAACACATAGAAGAAGAAGAAGAAGAAGAAGACTGGGTCAGCCGCCTGCAGATTACAGTAAATAACACAGTGGCGTTCCCAAGGGGAGGGGGCCATAGCCCCGTCTGGGAAATAACGCTGACCACCCTAAAGGCTGCCGGGAAAATCCAGGGGAACACAAAGGCATACAGTGATCTCCTTCTATCAAAAACATACATCCATCCATCCATCCATCTTCTGCCGCTTATCCGGGATCGGGTCGCGGGGGTAGCAGCTTAAGAAGGGATGCCCAGACTTCCCTCTCCCCAGCCACTTCCTCCAGCTCCTCCGGGGGAACCCCGAGGCGTTCCCAAGCCAGCCGAGAGACGTAGTCCCTCCAGCGTGTCCTGGGTCTTCCCCGGGGCCTCCTCCCGGTGGGACGTGCCCGAAACACCTCACCAGGGAGGCGTCCAGGAGGCATCCTGACCAGATGCCCGAGCCACCTCAACTGGCTCCTCTCGATGTGGAGGAGCAGCGGCTCTACTCTGAGTCCCTCCCGGATGACCGAGCTTCTCACCCTATCTCTAAGGGAGAGCCCAGCCACCCTACGGAGAAAACTCATTTCGGCCGCTTGTATTCGCGATCTCGTTCTTTCGGTCATTACCCAAAGCTCATAACCATAGATGAGGGTAGGAACGTAGATCGACCGGTAAATTGAGAGCTTCGCTTTTTGACTCAGCTCTCTCTTCACCACGACGGACCGGTACAGCGCCCGTTTCACGGCGGACGCTGCACCAATCAGCCTGTCGACCTCACGCTCCCTTCTTCCCTCATTCGTGAACAAGATCCCGAGATACTTGAACTCCTCCACTTGGGGCAGGACATCTCCCTCGACCCGGAGAAGGCACTCTACCCTTTTCCGACTCAAGACCATGGTCTCAGACTTGGAGGCACTGATCCTCATCCCGGCCGCTTCACACTCGGCTGCGAACCGCTCCAGCGAGAGCTGCAGATCACGTCCCGATGAAGCCAATAGGACCACATCATCCGCAAAAAGCAGAGATGCAATCCTAAGGCCACCAAAACGGATCCCCTCAACACCCTGGCTGCGCCTAGAAATTCTGTCCATAAAAGTAATGAACAGAATCGGTGACAAAGGGCAGCCCTGGCGGAGTCCAACCCTCACTGGGAACGAGCCCGACTTATTGCCGGCAATGCGGACCAGACTCTGACACCGGTCATACAGGGACCTGACAGCCCGTATCAAAGGGCCCGGTACCCCATACTCCCGGAGAACCCCCCACAGGGCACCCCGAGGGACACGGTCGAACGCCTTCTCCAAGTCCACAAAGCACATGTAGACCGGTTGGGCGAACTCCCATGCACCCTCCAGGACCCTGGTGAGGGTGTAGAGCTGGTCCAGTGTTCCACGACCAGGACAAAAACCACACTGCTCTTCCAAAATCCGAGGTTCGACTATCCGACGGACCCTCCTCTCCAGTACCCCCGAATAGACCTTGCCAGGGAGGCTTAAGAGTGTGATCCCTCTATAGTTGGAGCACACTCTCCGATCCCCCTTTTTAAACAAGGGGACCACCACCCCAGTCTGCCAATCCAGGGGAACTGCCCCCGATGTCCATACATATAAAAATGTAAAGCCCGATAAATATATCGACAAATGTTTAAAATAAGTGGGAATTTATGTATTTATTGAAAGTATATATATTTTGTTTATTTATGGCCACTGCTATGAAAATGTTCTGCGGATGCCACAGAACACGGCTCCTGCGGCCTGACCTCCCTTTTCAAAATGAGATGCATTTTCACCTCTAATTAAGGTGTCAGACAAAACAAACAAAACAAAACAAAAAACCTCCCAGGGTAAAACCAAACCCAATGTAAAATTAATTCCAATTTTTAAAAGCCTTTTGAAATAATTAGTTCCTAATAAATAATGGACGGTTGTTCATTGGTTTCTGGAGCAACGCAGTGAGACTTGTGGCGGCCCGTCAAGCTTGCAGTGCGTATAGTATCTCCCGTTTTCCTTTGGAAAGCGGGAAAAATCAGTTGGATCCGATTTTTAATGACGCAGCCCGGCACTTATAACAGAATCCTAATAACTTGTCCAGATTTGCATGCTTGAGAGCGGGGAAGTCGTCAACAATCACTCGCCCAGTGGGCAGAGTGCATGATGAGCCGGTCAGGCTCCTCATGTCTGGATGTAGTTTTATTTTTTAATGAAGTTTTCAGATCCAAGTGAAGGAGTGTGGCAGCTGATTACAATCCGGATAGATTTATGTGTCGTCTGGAACCAGCAGCCAGCCCGAGTTGTATGACTGGATATGATTGGAGTTCTGGATCGATTCTCGCTTCTTTCATCAGAGTTTGGAGCAGTGGCGGAGCTAGACTTTTTTTCAAGGGGTGGCCAAAGGGTGAGCAAGGCTTTATCAGAGGACTCCATATACAAATGATGAACGAAAGGTCTGACTCTGAATCTATATCACCCTCATCTCTCTCTGGAACTTCATTGTGAAATGCATAAACAGGCACAATAAAAATGCAAAAAGCATCATGCTAACCTTTAGAATTAGGCTTTTTGGATTTTACTACTTAATAACTCTCTGTCACAGCCTCTAACCTGCTGGTGATGCACTTGGGCCTGGTGTCTCCTGGCCGGCTTCTCCAGGTTGGTCACTGCTGCAGGGTTCTGTCTGGTCCTGGTCTGGCCCTTGTTTTTGCCTCTTTGAGAAGATCTGGGAGATCTTCCCTTTTCTCTTCATTTGGGCTCTACACAAAATAAGACAGCCTGGTATTTAGACTCCATGACTGCTTGGCAGAGACAACACTATTTTAACTATTATTTAAACTATAGTTTTTAGTTTTCTGCAGCTAGCTAAAATAATACTAAATTAAAAACAGATTCATTAAATTCATTAATATAACTCGTTAGGTTTCATATGACAGAGCCTACTTACATTTCAGTCATTATAAAACTTAATGGTTTTTCACATATTCTTACCACACACATATCAAGCAAGAGCTGGGAGATATAAAACATTACAGGGCAGCATGTGCACTAAAACATATGTTAAAATAATCTGTCTAAAACTAGACAGATTAGCACTAGCATGGCTAATATAATAAACGAGGCACTACGGAGCGGCGTTTTTAGAAATGTATGACAAGAGCCGCCTCCCATTAGGAAGGTAACACAGCGGTTACCGCTGAGCGGTAAAATGTTGTAAATACCTGCAAAACTCCTCAACGGTGTAACTCTAAAGGTGTTTTGGATCAAGCAGAACCAACATGTCAGCTTAACCAATGAACAGCGTCAGTGAGCAGCATGTAGGCTGCTACTGCATCGGGCTGCCTTCAGGGACAGTCGGAAATTACAGTTTTCCTGGCAAATCTTTGCCGATCTCATCAGTATTATATTTTAAAATGACCATTTCCAGTGGGGTGGCAGTAGGGGTGGCAAGGGCTCTGTTGGGGGTGGCAAATGCCACCCCTGCCACCCCTCTGGCTCCGCCACTGGTTTGGAGACGATTAATGAAAAAAAAAAAAAAAAACACCAGTGGATGTTTTCCCTCCTGCAGATGAGCTCGTGATGTGACCTAGTGGTGACCGCCTGGTCACAATCTTCTGCTCCGGAATTACATCTGCTGCAAAGCTTGACGTTCATCTTGCTGCGGTTGTGTTTGTGACTGAAAAGGTAAATTTGATCGCGATTAGTCAATTGTTGAAATAATCGTCAACTAATTTAATCGTTTAGTTTAATCAATTAATCGTTAAAGAAAGCTGTTTGCCGAAAGAACAACACGCTCGCGGCAGAAATAAAGTCAAAACCGTATAAAAACATGTACATTTCGCATTTAAGATAAAAAAATAATAATAAACCTTTCAGACTGTAAACATGTCTCACCCAGATGTCGGTTTTTAGCTTCGCCTGGTTCAAATGATGAAGCACAAAAATTCTTATTTCCTATTAAGAACTTTTTTTTTTTCTACCGATTATTAATCAGTTAATCCAAATAAAAAATAAAAAATTGCCAGCTCAGCTTCACACTGTGTTGAAGTCGAGCAGAAAGGGCTGAGCTGTTCACATGTTGATGTTAGAATAGTTTTCAGATGTAACCTCTGCTGCAAACGATGGAGAGTTCATTAAAGAAAGACGTGAGAAAAGGGGGGAAAAAATTGCATTTTTCTATTCACTATAGCTCTACAGCGGACTGAAAATGGTGCATTGTGAAAAATAAAAAGGCTTTTTAAATAGAAACCTTTCCTCGATGAAGAGTTTGGGGTCAGCGGAGTATTTATGAATTGAACTGAGTTCAACTTTTTGCCCGATCATGTAGAATACATTTTCTTATTTTGTGTTTCTAGTTGGTATTTTTCTCCCTCTCTCCCTACAACACACGGCTACTTTATGCATGCTGATCATTTTGAAGCTGCAATCACTTCAGCAGGAAAAAACATAATAACAGCAGCCGGTGGATGCGAGTCCCCGGCCAGGAGAGGAGGTGGAGGAGGCGGAGGAGGGGGCGCTCTGATCCTCACATCACCCCTGAGCCACGTCCACTTACAGCGGTCAGTAATGAATAGTGAAGCTGTGAGGTTTGCAAACCGGAAGCTGGGGAAAGTTTCGTTGTGCCACAATTAAGGAGAAAAACAAGACATCGGGCGCGTCTTATTCTGGATCAAAAACCTTCAATGCAGCAACAGATAAAATGCATGTGAATTTTTTTTCTGCAAATGCAAGTAGTGCAGCATTTTCACTGTAGCCACACCACAGAGAAGGATCACAAACATCAAACTTGACTGCATTGCATTTGTTGCCTTGTGTTTTGATATGAATTGTGCCGTTTGCTAAATTAACCCCACATTCAGAACAATAATCAACCCAAAACTGCACAGAAACTATAGAAATTTTGTATTTTAGATGAAAAAGAAAAACTTTTTAAAAACATATTTTCAACCCAGAACTTCTCAGGTGGTGTTATTTTTAGCTTCACCCTTTTCAAATTCTGCAAAGTGATCTTATTACCCTTTGGCATCTTATTATGCTATTAATTAGTTAATCGAAAACAATAGTTTACAGATCAGCGCTAAACACTATAGAGCTGTTAAGTGAAACAGACATATTTATTTGACTATTTATTCAGCCGCAGATCTGTTATTTAATACAAATGATCGAGTGTACACTAAAGGAATTGCATTTTAGGGCATGAAATAATTTTTTGTTTTTTAATTTGGCATAAGGTAAACTTAAGCAGCTAAACTTTAAAAAAAATTTGCAGAACATCCCAATTTTTTTTGTCCGTTCACTCGAGTAATCATCAGAATAATCGAACAGAATGATCAGCCCCTAGCTTTTGCATTGCACTGACACAATCACATCGGAGGCTGTTAAAAGCCCTGACCTCAGACGGCCTCCCCTGGAAGTAATGGTGCTAAAGGAGAACATGGCCAACCAGCTCGTCCGGCCCGGACTGTTCATAACGTTTGTGCTCTCAGCTCAGACGGGAGCCACAAAGACTGATATTTGCCTCCTAAGAAAGAGAGCACACACCCACACCGACTCCACTGCATCTGGGAGGCAGCGCAGGACTCTGGAGCTCCTCTACTCATCTCTGGAGACAGCAAGGCCTGCCTGTCTGTCTGTCTGTCTGTCTGTCTGTCTGTCTGTCTGTCTGTCTGTCTGTAAGGGGCGTCTCGGCGTGTGTGTGTGTGTGTGTGTGCGTGTGCGTGTGTGTGTGTGCAGAGCTGCCTTCACCCTCCCTCCCCCCCCCCCCCCCCCCCCCCCCCCCCCCCCCCCCC